>JAJONQ010061843.1:0-12079 GCA_036250385.1 Solanum microdontum
TAGAATAAAGATATGCTAAGTGTGGTCCTATAGCTTCACATATATTAGATGTATATGCTCAGTTGGGATATTTTACTTTTACCTTATCATAAACAATATACTAGATTTATATGGTTAGTTTGGTCCCACAGCTTCAGGTTACAACAGGCCTATTAAACAACAGAGGCTTCACTGTTTGCTGCACTCCTGATAATTAAGGTTTCATTTACTGCAAAAGGGGATAACTACCTGTGTGCAGGATGTTTGTAAAAATCAACTTCTTTACTCTATCAATGCCCACTTTTTATGAGCTCTCTTAGGTTAAAAGAAGATTCCTTTTGTTATTAGCTAAACAGAGTTATAATTAAAAAATACTTAAAAGATGTGACCCTCTTAAGTGGAGTAATTTGACATTATAATACCTTTATTTCATCCATATCAAGAGCATGTTAGATATAACTATATGTCGGATTCATTGTAATTTAAACATTTTGGTAGGAGTGTTTTTCATGATAGCACCATCCTTGGTGATTAATTATCATGATTCTCGTATCCTTTTTTGAGAGAAGACACATGTTAGTCAAAGTAGTGTCATCCGACACTGCTTCGTGGGAAGTTGCATATAAACAACTAGTGTCTGGAACGCGCGTTGCGCATATACTTCCTTTAAAAAACCTAAGAGGATTATACCATCAGTTTTCTTTATTTTCTTTTTCCTTTCCATGAATTATAATGCTTGTGTTGATTGCGATAAGAAAAAAAATTATAAACAAACAAATGATAAACTTGAAGTTCCAAATGAGAGGCTTATAGGTTTAATTTACCCCAAAAAATAATGAAATGGACAAGAAGGCTAAACACCATGAATTTTTTTATCCAAACCATCAAACAAATATATAGGTATGGAACTGGGGGGGTGGGGGTGGGGGAATAAAAATGGATACATGCTCAGATGCTAGATGAAAATTAAGAATTGAAGTTTATTGGCAAAATCAAACTTGAGTTTCTAAGAAAAAAGTACCAAGCAATCTTATCATACATGGGCAAAGAAAAAAGGAACTTGAGTGAAAATGGGAAATAAGAGAGGAAAGTACAAAACATATGTTTAGCATTTGTAAGTCTTTCTTTCCCGTTCACGGTGGCATTCCAATCGTATAAAGCTCTCAACATTTATTAATCATAAATGAAAGTATTTAAGGACCATTAGTGGGGAATTATGTTTCCCGAACTCTTCAAAAATGTCGTTGGGTGTGTGTTGGATCCAACAAAAATAGTGCATTTTTGAAGTATCTGACACGGGTGCGACAACATTTTTGGAGAGTAGAGTCCGTGCAATATAGGTGGGGAATATGAATTGAATTATATTGGTTCATGAATCACTCCTTAAGTTATTACATGAAATAGTGGATTAATAAATAGATATCATTGCTTGTAATAAAGGTTGACAGTCTAATTAATTACTCCAACGAAATAAATCGCTCTTAAATTGGATACATTTTCATCAAGAAAAAAAGCTTGCTAGAGCTCACCATTCAATGAACCACATTTCTTTTTCTTATTATTTTTTTTAATATTTATTTGAATGTATATTTACTTTTCTGTACAAAAATGTTATGAAAATAATGTTTCCTTGAAGGACAAAGACGTCGTTCAATATTTGACGGAAATTTTGGTGATTCAACTTTTAACTTTTTTGGAAATATAAATTAAATGACACCACTTCATAGCGTAGTCTGTCTTTGATGGTCAATAGCGTCGACTTGTGTAACTGAGGTGGGGGTTTAAGACCTGCTCTGTACATGTTTTGCATATTTTCTCATTGTTTCTACTTCTAAGCCTCTTTTGTCAAAAAAAAAAAAATACAGGCCTCTTTTGTCTAAAACATAGAGGCAGTAATAATCAAACCCTGTCCTCCAGCAAAAAAGCTGATTAAACCAACACACCAACTAACATTTCGTAACCACAAAGTGAAAATAAAATATTCAATCCCTGAAAAGTAATTATTTTAGTATAACATAAATGGATTTAGAACGATAATTTTGAAAAGAAGATACTCATTTGTTTCTGTAACTTGCAACTTCTGGGTGATTGAAATTGCTGGTGTTGTTATTCTCAAACTTGTCATCTCTCATGTTGTTATAGTTGTTTGTTCACTTCTTTATATGTGGACACTACTTACAAAAGATCATGGGTACGCCATTGTTTGATAATACGTGTTCAAGATCTCATCTGTTTTATTCCTTCCTGAAAAGATTTCATCTGTTTTTTTTGTCCATAGCTTTTGGAAGACAAGGAATTTAAAACTGATTTCATAAATGTGGTGTTCTACCTACTTTCAGAGTCTTCTCAAAGAAAGTATTATATGAGCATGCTACAACATTACGTTCTGCTTCTAAAAAATGCTTCCTTATTTCCCATATCTTTAGTTATCTCAGGCATATCTCATATCCTTGCCCATGTGCCTGTTCTTGACATGGATGCTCTCATGCTTTATCTAGAGCTACTGCTCCATAAGCTATTTGTGAAGGTTATGGATAAAAAATGTAAGAGTGCATGCAATGTGCATATAATGACTAAACCTTTTCCATTGTATTTCAATTTATATGTTGGTTTATTGGTCCCTTTAATAAGTGGGTTCATGATACGACTGTGATTTATAGGGGTTAGGTTATTTTGGCATTAGCTTCGGTTTTCATCTAATGTTTCATTCTTTTTGTCAAATGTGTGCTGCGTAGAATTGTCAATCAGATTGACCCATATATAATCCTTCTTTTTTCATCTGCAATTGTCCACATGACAATTGTTTTATAAGAAGAAAATGAAGTGTCTCATTTCCCCTTTCCCTTTCCTGATTCTCCAAATAATTTTTTGTCCACAGTGCTTCGGTCTAGTGGTAAGATTGTAACACGTGATGTCTGGGCTAGGCGGATATCACAGGTTCGAACCCTTCCATAGACAAAAGCCCTGTATTTAAGTGGAAAATGGTAGAAGGACGGATCAATTATTCGATAAGTTTTGAATGGTCTGACACTGGAAGAAAAATGGATTATTGGTGGTGCTCGGCTTTCAAATATATCATGAAACTGTTGGATAAGAAATGGGTTGCCTCTTTAAAAATCTTACTCATCTTAGATCTTGGATTTAAACATTATAATCTTGAATAACAAAGTTAGCTTCTAAAAGTTAATTCAATTTCCATACCTAGAGGCAATGTGACTTATTTTTACATGCTATGGCAGGCTCTGGAGGTTATTCTTACTTGATGGAGCCGCTTTGGTGGGCAGGAATGATAACAAGTTAGTTATTCTATCATATTCAATCTTCTGATATATGAGGATTTGTGCTGAATTGTTTCCTCTCTGGTCCAAAATAATGTCTTTTTGTGACTTGGCATGACTATTGAGATGAGAATTGAAATGTACAACATTTAAATGTATATAAAAAGAGATTCGTTTTCCTAACTCATTTTTCTTTTCTTTTCTTTATATTGCCAAGGAATATGAAAATAGAAAAGTGGTGTTGCAAACAGTCAACTAATGGAACTTATGACTTGGTATCAGAAAATAAAGTTCATCAAGAGAACTCCTTGAGGAAGTAGATGCTATCTAGTAGACTATTTTCTACAAAGTAGTGACCACGACATGGGATTGTTATGGGGATAGTATATTCTTTATGCTTACTTTGCTGTTTGAGTCAATGTAATTGCTTGTGAAGTCTTACACAATATAGAGCCATGGTGAAATTCTCGTTGTTGGTTTATAAAAGTCAGGCATCTATGATGGTTCAAAGGAAAGAGAAAAAAAGAACTTGTCTATTAAGGAATATGGACAAAATGATTCAGTTGATTTCAACTTATTTTTGATAAGGTAAATGATCTTATTAATTTTGGGGGAATCCCCTCTTACAAGAAGTATACCAAAAGGTAGATAAACCTACATCAAAATTTGGTTCTCTATGGAAGTCACCCATTCATCTATGCAAACAAGAACCTCATGGGTGCACCAAGGGGGAAAGAAAAGAAAGAAGAATAAGAAAAGGGGGAACCTCAGATTATTTCAGCTTATACGATATATTAATAGCTGATCAAGGGGGAAAGAAAAGAAAAGGAAAGATTCCCTGTCACAGAAAGTACTTGACTTGTGAAAGGCAACACAAAATTCTCGGTAAAAGAATAAGGATAATTTACTTTAATAGACATCTATGTCAAGGATAAATTATGCATATTGAGTTGTCTGAGAGATTATGGATGATATTTTTTTCCCCATAACTCTCCCTTTGTAGCTCCAACATTCAACCAGCTAATGATTGGAACCACTTTAGACCCTGCCGTTTCCATGCATGTTATATAAACTGGTTTTCTTGGCAACTAAACTTATTGAATATGGGGAAGGATAATTTTGTATTCTCAATCCAGTATGAGTAAAAGAGGAATTGAGAAGTTAAAAGTAAAGGAAGAAAAAATCAACTATTTAAGATAGCATTAACATGTAAATTGTTGTTATTTTGCTTATTTTGTTTCATTAGTGTGAGAGAATAGAAGGGCTTTCAGGATCTAAGGGGCTGAGGGCTCTCTGAAGGATATCAATATATGATATATCCTAAAGAAGTCCCTCTGACTGATCAAGCCACATTATATTTGTCAATTTTCTTAATTCTCTAACAAATAACGCAAGGATATTTACTTCAGTTCTTCGCATTTGCTCTACTTTGATGTGACTAATATGGTCTTTTACTTGTTCAAAAGCCTCGATAGGAAAAATATATGCATTTACTGAAAATACTTCCAATATTGCTTGTAAATAAGTTATATCTCCTTAAGGCTTTTGCCTCCTCCACCTCTCCCTACAAAGGATATGTTTTTATGGGGCTTCCATGCTTGTTGGTTTATTTTTATTTGAAGTATTTTAACCATGTACATGTTCTCCTCACCTTTCTATTTGAAAAAAAAAAAAGAGAAGACAAACAAAGGTTGATGTGAGTGCATTGCTTCTGTGGCAGTGATTGTTGGAGAAATTGCTAACTTTGCAGCTTATGCATTTGCACCTGCTGTCCTAGTCACACCTCTTGGTGCACTCAGTATTATTATCAGGCAAGAGAAGGCTGGAAATGATTGTTCAACTTTGCTATCTGTTACCTTCGAGGCAACATTTATTTATTTATTTATTTTGCAGTGCTGCACTTGCTCATATGATATTGGGAGAAAAACTGCATATTTTTGGAATGGTTGGTTGTGTTCTATGTGTTGTGGGCTCAACAACCATTGTTCTGCATGCTCCTCAAGAACGTCAAATTGAGTCTGTAAAGGAACTCTGGGACCTTGCCACAGAACCTGGTATGCATTTGAATGCTGACAAAGCCGAGTCCTTCTTGACATTTTGTGAGCATGGAGGTTTGATTGCTTAGTTTGTCAAAACTTCTTACTGACAATAATTTGCTAATTTCTTACTCATGGCAGCATTCCTCCTATATGCAACTTTGGTTATAGTGGCAGTTGTCATAATCATTGTCCAGTATGCTCCAAAATATGGACAGACTCATATAATTGCTTATGTTGGAGTTTGTTCACTCGTTGGTTCTATTGGGGTAGGCACTCAGCTATCTGGTTGGAGTTCGGCTTTTCATTTTTACCCTCCCCCATCTGGGTTCTCTTTTTCCTTAAGCTTGTTATTATTTCATCATTCCTACACGGGCTACATCCATGTGATCTAATTGTGATTTTTGGAAAAAATCTTAAATGATTTGGCAGGTTATGAGTGTCCAAGCACTAGGAATAGCATTAAAATTAACGTTCTCTGGGACGAACCAGTTGTTGTATCCTCAAACATGGGTCTTTGCAGTTGTCGTAGTGACATGCGTGTTTACACAAATGAACTACTTAAACAAGGTAATTAGAATGTACGCTCAGTTCTTTTTGTTGTTATTTTATGCTTGGATATATTAGTCATTTGTATGGAAGTTCTAAACATTAACTTGGTGTATCTTTATGCTCTTGGACTTTCAGGTGTCAGCATATATCTTCTTGTTGTTGCAATTTTTTATTTTTTGTTAAATAACTCCATTGATCATTGATGTGCAAAAACTTACAATTTGAATTGGCAGACCAAACTTTGTACATGATCATTGAGGGGAGTTCACTTCTTTTTGCAATTTGACTTACAAAAAATGTAATGAAGTTTGTTCAGTTAAATTCCTATTGACAAAATAACTTACGCTACATCAGAAGCCTAGGCTCTCTCTTTTCATAAACCTCACACCTCTATGTGGTCTCCTAGAGCACCAAGAAGGTTGCTTCTTCACTTGGCTAGCAGCCAAAGGGGCCATCCTTACATCTGAGAATAAGGAGGAGTATGAGGATAACATATGTCACATGGTGTTACATGTGCTAGCAATCTTAGGAAGATGTGGACCAATTGCTTTTTTCCTGTCAGGTAGCAAATAGACTATGATGTACTATGTTAAACTTGTTTGGAATGCATTAGACTGGACTAGGTAGCTGCTATCAAAGATTTGCTCCTGAGTTGGACATTCAGGCGAAAATGGAGAAGTAGAGCACTGGAAGTAGCTCACTTAAAGCAATGCTAATGTGGATATATAGAAGAGCTGAACAAAAAAAATATATATGGAAGGGTTTTTTGAAGGGGTGGAAAATGCAGTTGTATAAATGAGGAATGCTTTTGTTTCTTGTAACTATTTTGGAGCATCTACGAGGTGCCAGTTATTACCGATGATCAGATAGTGTCTTGTCAAGGGGCCTTTCTTAGAGAATCAACATGCACATAATTGTGAGCACAATGACCTTGAGGAAACTAATATCTCCACTAAAAATAAAACCTTCACATGTTTGTTGTTTGATGATTGTTGAACGTTACTGAGAGATAGAGCTCTTTCTGCAGATTAGTGAACATTTCAAAGTCTCATAATCAAAACTATTTGCATTTATCATTGCAGTGCCCCTTAGCTACAATCTAGATGATTATCATAGAAATGTGGATGCCATACAAGATTGGAAAGGTCAGTAATTATCACATCACGAGTACACAAGAGGGAATAAGAAAGGGTCGTCTGAGATGGTTAACCATGTCCAATATAAGCATCCAAATGGACTGGTCCTTCAGTGTCACAATATGATGATTGAAACTGTTGAAAAGAGACTGCGTAGACTTGGAATCACATGGAGAGAAATTTCCTTAAAGGACCTATAATTTGTTGAAATCAATGCAGACTCAACTAAGAATTGAACAAAATGGAATTAAAGAATCCATATAGATCCATACAGGCAAAGACAACTAGAATGGATTGATGCTTAGTTTATCGTTACACTTACAATAAGTTGTCATTAGTCTTTTTAGTTTGGTAAGAGACTTGAATATTACCTGGGGAAAGTTAGTGGTTTAGAGAACATCTAGTTTTCCTATTTACTAGTATAACAAGGAAATTTGCCTGAATAGACCCAAATGGATAGACACACATTCATTTAGACGATTTGGAATAGTTTGGGTTGAAGCCTAGTTGATTGATTTCTCTGTTGAACTTATGTCGCTCCATGACAGACTACATTTATAGCTGCAGAAACCATGTTGGTCATTTGTTACTCAAAGGACATTTGTATTTCTGATGATTGTTTTATCTATTAGCATATCCTTGTGTTTTCCTGGTGTTTTTCTCTCTGCTTTTTTTTCGGGTTGGGGATAAATCATTGTTTTTCTGTACCTTCAGACCAAATTTTTCTCACTTTTCAAATGCAGGCTCTTGATACATTCAGCACAGCACTTGTATCACCAATATACTATGTGACGTTTACATCACTCACAATAGTTGCCAGCGTCATCATGTTTAAGGTGCAACAAGTTTTCTTTACTAATGTTGTATATATTAACTGATACATCACACTGTATTCTTTGAACTGTTCAAGTTGATTCAATGAAAATATTTTGAAGAAGATAGATTTTAAGATACTGAGAGACATTTTGTATAGCTCGATAATAAATGATAGTCATGAATATGCATAGTTGTTGATTTTTCTTTTGGATGAGAATTGAAAAGGGATTACTCTTCTTTTTGTGGGTGGAAATTTTCTTTATCATCTCACCTAATGATCTTTTGCCCCTCTGAGATGCTCCTATTTTTCATCTTAAATATGGACTTTTTGAACATCTAGTGCATGGTTGTAGTGTAGGAGGTCAGTGATCCTAGACTCCTAGTCATCTTTTCCGACAATTCTGCCACCTCGTTAGTATCATGTTACTTATGTAGTTGCCTAGGGTATGCATGAAGTCTAAAAATAGAATTCCTGTAAGGAAACATAGATGAATCATATTGAACCTAACTAGACATAAACAGGATCAGGAGTGAGTAGTGACAATGGTGCAGAGGAATGTGTGCTTACCAGCTAATGTGGGTGAGGAATAATAAAACTTTGCAAGTGTAGTATGATTGCACGGCAGGATCTCGTAGACCTCCATTTTGGTGCATGAGAAACGTAATTGAAAAATATAAGGGTTGAACTTTAGAACACTCGTAGTAGTTGTACTATGCTAAACATTGATCTAGAGGAGACTGACCTTATATGATTCCAGCGAGATGACCAGTGACTAGTTAAAGGAAAGATAAATAATATTACGTATTTAAGATTAGTCACCAATGAAATTGAAATTTCCTTAACATAATTGATGAAATTGGAGTTACAATGAAAGCAACTATGTTCTCTCTTCCTCCACCTCCCATTGATGAAATTGGAGGGGTGAAAAAGCAGCCATTTTTTTTGAATAATTTTTTACCATTTTAATAATTCTTGAGGACTTCTCCTTTCCTTGCTTTTCTGAAACTGCCTAACTAGTAGAGCTTGGCATATAACAATTTATACCCTTAAACGTATCTAATCAGTATTTTTTATCACAGGACTTCTCTAGTAATAAAGAGACAAAATTTGTTCAAACAAGCCAATACAAATGAATTGCGAATATTACTAGAGAATTGATCGTCTAATGGGTGAGGGAGGGGTATCGGCTTACAGTTATAGTTTATATGTTTTTGATGGAGTAAAAAGATTGCATTCGAGGCATCAAGAAGATGCAAAATAGCAAAAGTACATGGAAGCAAAGATTTTGATAGCTCCTAAACATAAAATTAGACTAGAATTAGGGAGCTTACCAAGTCCAAAACCTGCTATATGCTATTTATAGGAGAGAGTTTACACCAATTAAACAGATAAGACATCCAGCCTTGAGGGAGCGCATTAGAGTTGAAATTCCATCAACGCATCTCGTGTTCCTCTCTGTCCAAAATGCTCCAATAAATACAGGCAGGTGCCATTCTCCAGATATCCCTGATGGTTTTATCAACTCTCCAGACATTCCAGCTCTCACATGCATTCCTTACACTGAACATGACCAGCTAAGTCCAAAAATCGAGTGAAACATGCTCCAAAAGTTTGCTGCAACAGTACAGTGGAGAAGTAGGTTGCTGATGCTTTCTGAGTTGGTCTCGCACTTGTAGCATCTGTTGACTATTTGAAGAATTCCTCTTGATAGATTATCCTGTGTTAGACAAGCGTCTTTGAGAGCTGTCCAACTGAAACAAATTACTTTTGTCAGGCGCTTGGTCTTCCAAATATCCAAGGCCATTTGTCAATCATAGGATTGTCGAAGGAGAAGTTATTATATCCAGCCTTGACAGAGTATAGACCATTGTTAGAATTCCCCCATTTCATTCTGTCTATTGTCTGCACATTTATTGCACAACTTTCTAACAATATGAGTAGTTGTAGTAGATCATTCAGTTCCCAAGCTGCAAGTCACAGGTATAGTTCATATGTTTCTTTGTCTTTTCTGTTTGGATAGATCCAAAAGATTATGTATTTAAAGTGCATGGCTAACAAGTGACTTTATGAAGTCTTTTTCAGAAAGCAACTACCTATGTTTATAAATTAACGGTCAAAAGCTGCATTATTAGGGTATTCAGCGCATTTCATAAAGCAATATTCACGTGATGCCTTTCAAGCATGAAATGCTTATTTACCCTGGCAAACCCGCTGGAACTTGTGGTTCCTGGATAAGTTGCAAATCTATCCGTCCTCTCCTGCTTATTGACCATAAGTACTTGTTTTAATTGCTGGAATAGCTGCTTTCAAGTGTTGAGCCATAGTGATTGACAGTAGTTAAATATTTAGATAAGTTCAACTTGTATTTGAAAGGCATCCTCTATCTTCAACCATCTCATGTTCTTCTAAATTGTCTTTCATGCTTCTTGAACAGGATTGGAATGGGCAAACTGCAACTCAAATTATTACGGAACTCTGTGGATTTGTGACCATTTTGTCAGGCACCTTTCTTCTTCACAAAACCAAAGACTTAGTTGAGGGTATCCTTTCAAATTACCATTAGCAATAATATAATTTACATTTTGTGGGTTTTGAGTTGATAATTATTTTTCTTCCGTTCACAGTGTCTTCACCATCTGCATTTATACGATATCCTAAATACGATGAAGGAGGAGGCTCCAGTGAAGAAGGCATTCCTCTTAAGCATCGAGAATCCATGCGATAGCCAAGATTCAGTTGAATATCACAGCGTTTTTCTTAGGAGAGACAACAACTATTGTTCCTTCCTGTTCTACTCATGGACAACAATAAGATGGAAGAAAGTGTTTGGCTTGTTAGCTAATGCAATAGTTGCTTTACACAGGCTAACATTAGTTTGTACATAAAACTACTCCAGGACAAAGTGTAAGTGGGAGTCCAGTTACCGGTATATCACTCTTGTCACTGGTAGTGGAACTTCCTCAGATACTCGTGACATCGAAGCTGACATATCCCCAGAACTAAAGGAAAGACATTCAGGCAGGTGGTTGAAGAAATTCTCTAAATATCTTAGTAAGTTTGAAATTGATGCATTTGGGAATACCTAATTCTATTTAAATGGAGAGGATCATATGGATCGCACCCATTCTTGTATCTATTTTCCTAATTTTACTTGTAAAAATCTCCAAATGAATGAAAGCCTCATTTTTTTGTTAGAGGATACACTTTTTTTTTGGCCAACTGGTTATAGATATATACACTGAGCTAACACTTGGCCAAAAAATTTAAATAGTTTGTTAAAGGATAGACTTGCTTGACTATATGTCTAGACCTTTTGAGTTTTCTGTGTTTTGGAAAAACTTGAGTCGAGGATCTATTGCAAATAACTTCTCTATCTTCGCAAGGTAGGGCAAGGCTGTGTACACACTATCCTCCTCGTACTCCACTCATGGGATTATATTGGATATATTATTGAGTATTGAAATACTTGGTTCAAGTCACTAGATGCAAGCTCAAAATATCACCTTTTTTTTTTTGAAGTGTTATTTTGATTTGGATTAAAAAAAAACAAATGAAAAAAGTGGTTTTGAGTTGGATAATGAATTTTGATCTATTTCAGGTCAAATTGTCCAAAATCATTTTGGTACAAATAAACTTTGAACTCATGACTTGCATTTCTTTTTGAAAAATGAGTTTCTTGGGTTTAGGGTTTATCAGAACCAATCTCTTTATTCCAACAAAGGTAAGAGCATGGTTTCTATACACTTACCCTTCCCAAACCTCATTTGTAGAAATATACTGGGTATTTTATTATTGTGTTTGATCGAGATGTTCATTAGCTTTACTCGATTTGAGTTGTTCAAATTTTGCTCAACCAACTTATTTGACACCCTAGTATGTGATATTATCCCTATTATATTCATTTACAAGTTGTGTATTGAGTTATATATCTACTGGAAATGAAAAATTGTCTTATAGAGTAGCTTTCTTTGTATCTATAAAAACATACAAATAGAAAAAATATGATTGTTAACAAGTAGATCCCAATCAAGAAAACCTTGAGAAATCAACATCGATATCCTACCCTCACCCTTCGAATTCAAAATTTAAACTCTATGAATTCATATAACTATTTCACGTAAATATTCAATAATAACTAATATTTATAGATATTTAATGAATTTCTTAATACGTATATTAGATCTGAACAAAAGTTATTAAATTCACGTGAACTCAATAATTATGTGGTAGACCCACATGTACCCACTTCAAACCTTAACACCACCCTGCCCCTTCACTCTT
>JAJONQ010061856.1:0-10078 GCA_036250385.1 Solanum microdontum
ATATATATATATATATATATAATATACTAGAATCAATAATCTATTCACAACTTCATCATCATCATCATCATAAACCTTAGGTCACAATTGTCCATTCAAGGCCAACATCCAATATAACACAATTGACCATCAATTCCTCACAATTCAATATAGAACAATACATAAATCAATAGCCCATAACAATCTACACATTAATATCACATTATTAGCTCATAATCAATAGACCCACTTTAGATCCAAAAATTTGGATTTCAAGATATGCAAGGGTTCATGGAGTTTTTGATCTTAAAACCATCAATATTAACATAAATCATCATTTGAAATACTTTCATGCAAGAACCCAATCTTAGAATTGAAATTGGGGTTTTCAGTGTTGTTGAAAAACATTGAAATCACTTTGATTTTGCTCTTTGATTGAAAGGAGAATCAAAGATAAAATCCCCATACCTTTGTGATTAATTTCCTTAGGAATTTGAAGGAGAAATCAGTAGGAACCCATCCCCTAGCTTGAAGCTTCATCAATGTCTTTCATGGAGTTCTAGAGAATTTATTTGAGAGGGAAGGTTCAATTTGGATAATGAGGTCTAATTCTAGGTTTTGGGGTTTTAACCAACTTCAAATACCCTAAAATAGGTAGAATAACCGTTTATATAATTCCCCAAAGTACCTAATCACCCGTCATTTAGTTGGACCTTTTAAACAAGTCAAACTTGCGTTTTATTTTCACAAACTCTTTAAAACTGACTAAAAAGGCTATTCTTCATTATTTTAACAAGTTATTAATGCATAAAACCCATGTGAGGCTCTACTTTATCCTACTTCATTTTGAGGGTTGTTACACAAACACATCATCACTATCACAATAAGAAATAACAATCCTATTCTCTATCATCATATAATTGCTTTCAACCGCATCACTCTCAAAACTAAAAAGAATCACTGAAAGATCTTTAGGGCAAAAGATCATAAGCATGATTAATTCGAGATGTCTGATATAAGAATATGCATGACATAACATTATATTGATAGCTAATGAGAGTAAATCATGCATTTGCGAGACTGAACATACTGTGAGACATGAATGCTTATATGAATAGTTTCATAGCATGAAACTGATATCCACAACTTTATGGAGTAAGCTTGAGATTAATGGGTTAAATTCTTGAAACTGAGCATAGATGTGAATCTCCTTGAAGTGTATGAGCATAGGTCATGAACACAATTATGATATAAGAAACATCATCATGATGTTCAAATGACCTAACTTTGAGGAATACGCTAAAGTATGAATGAATTGATGTACCTATAAAACTCTTTCTGAGGACGTCACTATTGGATTCTCAAATCTTAACTTGGTTTTTCATCTTATCATCTCCCCCTTAGGTCTAAAAATGACACTTGGAAATTATAGATCTATTCTATCATTTCTAAACTTGTCTACATTCTCTTTACTCTAATACTTGGGAAAAGCTTATCTCATGGCTACTGAACTCTCCATAAGCAGGTACTAAGACTCCTTCTAAGACCTCTTTCTAAGATGCTTCTATTAAGCTCTTCTCATTGGCTTATAAGGTAGCTTCATCTAACTCTTTAAGGGAAAAATAATGCTCACTTCATCCTATTCCGTATTGACAACTCAATTATACTATCCAGGCACAAATGAAAAAATCATTAATTTAATTGGAACCTCGTATGGTTACATACAACCTCGGGTAGACCTCTTAATGCTCTTGTTACTCTAGTGACTTAGCCACACTTCACTACTCTTATCTCAAAGTTAGAATCACATATTTGTACCACTCACATTCATTGTAGCTAACCCCTTAGTTCCTCACCCACTCTATATCAAACCTACCAGATCAAATCTCAAACTAACATCATCACTCTCATGTTTCCATCATTTTGGTCACAACACTCATCTCAACTTTAAGATTAGTGTCTAGTTGTAAACACAATTGTCAATAATATTACTCGCATACTATACTAACTTACAACTACTAGATGAAATTAAGAAACACTCACCCACTGAGACCTCATGGCGAGTAGTAAATCTTTATCATTCAGTCTACATTCATACATATTACTGTCACATTCTACTTCACAACTTAAGTACTATATACTCATTCACTATACATCATTGCCTAATTAGTTCTATAACCCTCTGAATATTATTGGCTTTTATTTGAAATCATAAGCCTAGCGTAGAGCTATCATCTCATGAATACTCTTGCTCTTCAATTTAACACCTACACTAGGTCGTTACTAACACAATGAAACCTCATCATAAACTTCTTTCTAGTTAAAGTATACTTTCACTCATCTTAACACATAACTAATCATCTACCTCATAACATGAACTCTACACAAGCTCATTGCTTCTTATCCTACCCATAATGGAAAATTCATCATTAATAACTTACTAGGTGCATGACTGTAATAACATAATTTTCCTCATCACTATCTCCCTTTCTTAGATTACTGAACCTCTACATGCATTCTTCTAACTTTGGGCACTTTTACTACTACTGCTTATAACATCGCAACTCATACTATCCTTTGGGTGAAAAAAATACTACCTAAGAATTCTAAAACACACTTCCTCATAGGGTCTCAATTGAAACAAGGTTCAGAGAAGAGAGTACATCTCGCTTTTATCTTGAGCGCACGATTCATATGAATAAAATTGTATTCTTTTGAAGCTCAACACTTTACTCACTCACGGGCTTCTCTCAAGCCCCTCTACATTCTCATGACTTCCTTAAGACTTTTGATGAGAGCAACTCATTAATATGGAACTGGCTTTGCTTTTCAACTAGCTTGAGTATGAAGGGTGGTCAAATGGATATGAGAAACATACGAGTTTAAATTAGTTCCTTATGACACAACTCTATTGTACGATTTAAAGTATGAAAGAAGGAAATTTTTTCTTAAATGTCTATAGTCCCTCATTTATAGAAGTGGGGCCCTCACAATCATAAATAAGATCCTACTGACACGGCTTTATAGACACCCTAGGACACTTGAAGTCGCGCTCTAATACCAAGTTTGTCACGACCCGAGCCTATACCCTGGACGTGGATGGCACTCAAGAACTATTAGTGGTCCTCAAGCTACCCTTCAACCTAGCTGGCTGTAAGTGGAAGACTACTCAAGCATACATAAACTTAAAACAGAATTAAATTCATTAAAATCAAATACTAATGAAGTCTGAACAATACTCAATACATAAACTTATAGTTGTGAAACAACTCAAAGAAAGTAAATACTGGAAAACTCCTCAACTCTATCAATCCATGAAGCCTTCACTATTACAGAAGGATATCGAAAAAGACCCACAACATCTTAAAACTACTATCTATAAGGTAAAGGTCAAGTCCTCCGAAATATAAGAAGGCTCACCAAAGCTGACTGGAATGTCAAAATGATCTCAACGAAATTCCCGTTGATAATCCTGAACACCTATATCCACATCATAAAATGATGCAGGTCGAATAACATCAGTACATTGGATGTACGAGTATATGATAAGGTTAGAGTAAACAAATAAACTGGCTTGAGTGATTGAAAACAGTAACTAACTGAACTGAAGGCTGGAATAAATAGTCACCTCAACTCAATACAAAGCAACCATGATAGATGCAATATTCAAAACATTATAAAACAAGAGATAAAAATCAATGTTGTATAAAAATAATATAGTACTTTTTACTCTCATTTGGGAGATTTTCTAATCGATAATCATCACTATGAGCTACGTGATGATACATCATCCAACCCCGCTGCTAGAACTATCCTATACCTTGCCGGAGTATAGAACATCCTCAACTAAGTGGATCCACTAAGTTCTGCCCAAAGGCATTATGATTCATTTAAAAATTATGATCCTGTACCCATGTTGGCATACATGGGTATTGAGGAATGTGAGTTGTCTGATCTCATCCCCATATCGGTGCTCAATACTACTCCCAATAATATATACTCATGCTAAATATTTATAAACATACTTTTCCTATGGTTTACTCAAACTATCCTCTTAAAAAAGGTAACTGCTCTTGAAATAATTTGAACTCATAACTCATTTGGAAATCAAAGTTTCTCTTTTATCAATGTAAAAATTGATACCTTTGGGAATTCTTAGTTCCCTTATACTCTTACTTAATTCGTACTTGAAAAGTCTTTCTAAAATACATATCAAAATCATATTGTGATATGATCATTGATGACTCGGGAAGTGATACTGCATAAACATTGATGGTATATCAAAATACCATACTACTTAAACATTGATAGCATACTCGATTGTTATACTAATCATATTTTAGAAACTCTTCTCAAAACTCATCTTTACTTCCTCAAAAAGTCAGTTTAAAACTCAAGTGTTGGCTTTAAAAGCTTCTCAAGTTTTATAACTTAATTCATAGGGTTCATGCGGAATTATGGACATGAATGCCTCAACTCACGAATCTTAATAGTAATATGGAAACTCAGAACTCAATGACTTAAGAACTCAGAACTAAGAACTCAACGATACTACTCCTCTCAAGATACTCAATTCATAGAGTTCATGCGGAATTATGGACATGAACGACTCAACTCAAGGACCTCAATGACAATATAGAACTCATGAGTATAAATCTTCTCACTCTCATACTTACTTTCTCAAGAAATAGTTCAAAACTATAGTTGATTTCAAAAGAATTCTCAAATTTGACTCAAAGGCCCCTCTTGAACTTTCCTCTTAACCTCTCTTGAATTTGAAGTGTAATTTAAGAGATATGATTAGAATATGTATGATATTTCAAGGATTAATGAAGACGTTAAGAGGTAATATCAAGGAAAGAACCAGGACATGATTCAAAGTATCACATACGGTACAAAAAACATAGAAGAAAAAGGGCAGATGACCTTGGCGTATCATTCACACGTTGCGCCAACCATAAAAGTACTGGGAGTACTTTGGAGTGCACTTCTGGGGCAGGGTGCTAGCCCTCCTGGCGCTATGGAGGCTAATTGCCCTAGCCCAGACCCAGAAATCCGACAAATTTTCTTGTTAAATTTTGGGTCCTAACTCATTTAGAATCAATTGGTTTCTTTCTAATTCCTTTTGATTTACAAATTTAACATGAAATTATCTAGATATCAATCAAAACCTATCAAGGAACACCACTCATTCAGAAGACTCTCACATCAAGAACTCAAATCCTCCATTGATAAAGATTGGGGCTAAAACTCAAGTACTACTCAAGAATCTTTACATAAATGATTTCATGGATAAATGAATAGAAGAACTACATGATTGGTGTGATGAAAAACAATTCCATCACTATGGGAAACCTCACATACCTTGAAATAACCATGTTCTTTGCAAAGATCAACGAATCTTGACAAACGCTTGAAAACCTCGCTTTTCTCCTCTTGAAACCTCGCTCTAAAAACCCCAAGTGTTTTTGAACATGAATGGGTAATAAGAATATGATTATACCCTTAATTGGGTTGGTAAAAATGTGTTAAGACAAGTCGGGAAAAGGAAAACACCAAAATACCCTTTCCTAAAATGAATGAAAAGCCTTAAATAGAGAGGCTTCACTCAAATGGGCATAACATTTTATTTGGAGATCAAAATTTTGCAAACATTGCGGCGTTGGAAAGAGGACTCAAAGACCTTTGATTTTATAGGTGATGGGCCATTTTATTCTTTATGTACTAAAATATATGGTCAATTAAAGTTGACCCAAGGAAAATCTCATAGTGAAACTTAATTGGAAGGAAAGTTTTCAACTCAACTTTATGCTAGGGAATTTTAGTGACCTTAACATCTAAGAAAATTTAGAATCACTCGGTACAAATCTTATTCACGATAAAGAATGACTTGAGTTTTAACTTAGAAATTTTTGGGATGTTACATATGCCCTATATGAGACTTCACTGGTTTCTCCGGTGACCCCATTTTCGGGCATTGATGCCCCAAATTATGCTTCCCTTGATGGGACTATAGATGAGAGTGCTCCACAATCTTAGCCTGTGTGGGACCCTTCTATCTCAATATCCCGTACTTTTATTATCATTGCATTTAGGACACTACTTTATATTTTTGGTGGGTTGAGGGCCTTTGAGTCGACATTCCTCTTTTTGCTTGTATTTTTTTACTTTTAGTTTTGGATGATTGTGTTAGTTTACGTTTGTTATATTATAGTGTTTCTTTTGGTTGAAGGATCTCCTTTGTCTTTTTTGTTCTCTCTTGATTTTGCAACCCCCTCATGAATTTTAAAAATCATGAAATGCTTGAAGTTTTCATCGATAATGATTTGAGGATCAATTGTATTCAATATCGATATCTTGAATAATACTCATGATAAACATGATGTAGAGTGTTGGTGTTGCAAGAATGAAATTGACGTGGTTGTATTTTAGAGCGATCTCTTTGAATATTTTGTTGACTAGTTGCTTTTTGATGTGAGCCTTTCAATGAACATCACACATATGCTTTTGATCTTTTCGGGATGTTCTAAATGAGTGTATTTAAAAGTGTCATGTGTGGTGAGGTCTTACTTGAAAGCATATCTGAGGAGTCCTAAAATTTGCCTTGTTAGTCCAATTGTTTAAATCTTTTTGAATGTGAGGTGTGATCTTAGCAACAATTAAAAGAGGTAACCCAAATGTCCTATAATATTTTGTGACTACCTTGTGAGGGTGTGCATCCATTTTGGCACCATTTGAGCCTAACCCATTTGTTGGCAAAAAACCCAAAAGAAAACCTCTTAAACCAAATTGTTCCTACCTTCTCACCTAAAATCCTTTTTAAGCATTGTTAGTTGTGAATATCCAACTTAGACCAAAATCCTAAGTTGGGGGTGTAGAACGGAAGGAGAAATGAAAGCCAAGTGAATGGCAAAGAAAGATGAAATGAGACTCAACTTTAAAGTTTGTTACAAAAAGAAGGAACCCCTCCTTATAAAAGAGAAAAGAAAAAAAGAGTTAATGTTATGAAAATTCTTTGGAAAAATGAAAAGGAAAAAGGGAAATGATGAAATAAAGGGGATTCAAAATAAATTGAGTGAAAAGTTAAAGTGTGAGTTCTCAAATGAGAAAGAATGAAAAGAACTTGAAAAAAAAGGTGAAGATGATTGCAACACTGCTTTGAAAAGGTGAAGTCACCAAGCCAAATTAAGCACACTTTAACCCTCAGCCCCATTACAACCCTAAAATATCCTAGAGATATTGCATGAACTAGGTTGTGTGATGATTGGAAAGTATGGGC
Source organism: Solanum microdontum (assembly GCA_036250385.1). Taxonomy (NCBI): domain Eukaryota; kingdom Viridiplantae; phylum Streptophyta; class Magnoliopsida; order Solanales; family Solanaceae; genus Solanum; species Solanum microdontum. Next base: position 7,259 of record JAJONQ010061856.1, read on the forward strand.
AAACCTATGGGACAAAGCTTGCATGTGTTTCTCTTTTGAGAGAGTGAGAGTTGCATTGATTTATATCTTCGTAGATTTGCTTTGTGAGAGCATGAAATCATTCTTGATGTGAGGGAACTTGAATGCATTTATTAAGTAATGGTCTTGCATTAGAAAAGAAGATGAAGTGAGCTTGAGCTTGTGTTGAAACCAGCTAGTCATCATTTGAAGCTATTTGATCATGATTGAGTGTCACATGTTGTTGATAGTAGTCTTGTTATGTCACTTGCATGTTATCTCTCATTGAGTAATGTTGTATACATCCTTATTGAGCTAATTTTGTTCTTGATTTACTTGAGGACAAGTAAAATTTTAAGTTGGGGGTGTTGATGAGTGGTAGATTTGCACTCATTTGAGGTTTATTTAGCTCAATAATTAGTGTCTTTGATAATTCTCTACTACACTTCATCCAATACTAAGTGTAGGCTATCATAATCTAGCATAAACCCAATGAAGAGTTGGGGTCGATCCCACAGGGAGTGATATGGTAGATAATTCAATTACGAAGTGAAAAACATGTTCTAATCGGTTGTCGGAATAGAAATTATCAAAATCATTAGAGTAAATTTAAGGGGTTGACAACAAGTGTCAAATGGGGGATAAGGTTTTCCAATTAACAACTACGAAACAGGGGAGTAATCAAGTAGAAAGGGATACTTAGGGCTGTGATCGATTAATTGCCAATTTCGCTATACGGGTGATCACTAATTACCAAAAGTCATTGAATCTTAGTGGGTAGGCTAGGCTTTAGATGTAATAACCATCTCTCGATCAACTATCACGAATCAAGTGAGTTCTCTCGAACGTCAACAAGCATCATACTATAAACAACAAATTTATCTACTCTCTCAAGCTAGATGGTAGGATCAAATTAAGATTCACCCAATAAGTAAAATTATCAATTGATAACCTTAATTCTAAAACCTCTTTCTCAAGCAAGCAAAGAATATTATACTAGAACTGCATTTGAAACTACAATTCATGAGTTATGTCACGACCCAGGGGTACCCCTCTAGACGTAACATGGTGTATAGAACCCCGAAGGACTCCATACAAGCTACTTAGTCTTCATAACATAAGAAATAGAACAATAAGAGTAAAAACACATTTCAATGTCTAAAATTTTCATAACAGAAAAGCGGAAGTCTAGACACTAAGTCTCAACATAGCCATCTATTACAATGTTTGAATGAAATAGGGCCTAGCCCATACAATAGGTCCAAAAAAGGAAATACAAGAAATGAAACTACAACATGAGAAATAGCCATCCTCAAACCATGAGGACTCACCAACAATCTCGAAAGATACACAAGTCCAAGCTTTAGCCACTAGGATGATCACCTCGAGAACCGAACCCTACACTTGGAGAAAATGTAGGAAAAATAGGCGTTAGTACGCACTAAGTATGATAGCCATGCATAAAAACATTGAAAACATGCTAAAAGGGACATTTCATTTGAAAGTATGCAATTTATCAATTTAAACATGATTTAAAGTTTAGAGAGCATAAGTCATAAAACATAACCAACATAATCATCATCATCTTAAAAGCCTTTGAGAACTCATATACAAAGCTTGGTGAGTAAGTGATGAGTCCACAAAATGGACTCATTTAGGGCTATATTTTAATAGAAATTGTGTCCTCAAATGCTTATTTTATCTCAATATCTAATGAAAACCCTTAAGTTTCAGGTATTTGAAATTTGAAGAAAGCATGGACACTACGTCGCAAAAAGGAACAAAAAGGCTGAAAAAAATAAAGACATGAAGGCCTGAGGATCACTGAGTCCACTTGGCGAGCCACCGAAGGTTCTTACTTCATCTTTTGTTCCAGTGTGCCGACCTCTGAAGGAAAGGATCAAGTCGGCGGAAAAATGGAGCAGTCGGTGCATCACCGAGAAGTTTCGTGAAGCAGTACCATGTCGCCCAATGCCCCAGAGCACGATGATGCTGAAGGATGATGCAAGACGGTCATGAACTTTACCAAAAGGTGAATCGCCGAGTTGATCGGCTATTCCGACTAACGACGTCGAATGATCCACAACAGCACAAATTTATGAAAACTATAAATACTAGTTAGAGCTGTAGTTTAAGTGTCGAACATTTATTATAATTTTCATATAGAATAGTACTTTTGGATATTTTTTGCTCTAAGTTTAAGAGGGTTTTGAAGACTTGAAGATCCAAAAGGTTTCATCTTCAAGATTTGGGTTTAGGTCTCTTGGATTCTTCAATTTTGGCCTGTATCAAGACTTAAATCTTCATACCCAGTTGAATGCGAGCTCAATTTGGTATAAATTTCTATCTCTTATAGATTTGTGGCTAAAAACCCAATTCTTGGGGTGTGATTTAGCGAATATTGGTTAAGATAATTGTTGGGTCTTGCTTGCTGATAGTTTAATCGTAGTTTAATTGTGATTTCGTTTAGTAGTTGTGGATGAATTTAATGAATTTGTAGTTTCAAATACAAGTTTATTTATGTGTTTTCGGCTTACTTGAGAGAGATGTCATAAAACTAAAACTACTAAATTGATGACCAGTGTGAGTGAGTCGACATGAGGTTTAGCTCGAGAGAGTGAACCCTAGTCCCATGTCCACACACTCAGCCCGAGAGAGTGAGTGGTTTAAGGCAGAGGCCGGTCTTTATGCGGCAAGTGGGTGTCCGAGAGGAACGCATTTGAAACGTGGTAAGTTTCTATGGAGAGAGCTTATCCCCCTTAAAGTTTAGCCTAGTCACAATTATTCTATGAATCTTCTATCGAAAACATGTACCTAATAATC
>JAJONQ010061865.1:0-11466 GCA_036250385.1 Solanum microdontum
TCTTTCTTGATGTTATTGTCTCATTTGTTGATTATTCGCTATCTTTTGTATTGGCTGCTATGTTTTATATATATCTCTCCTGTCACTTAGATTTGTTGTTCTTGAGCTGAGGGTCTCCTGGAAACAGCCTCTCTACCTCCACGAGGTAGTGGCAAGGTCTGCGTACTATTTACCCTCCCCAGACCCCACCTAGTGGGATTTCACTGGGTTGTTGTTGTTGTTGTTGTAGTTGTTAGCTTGTTGATGCATTATTTGAGTAGAAATTGTTTCATCATGAAGTTGAATACCCCTCCTACATTATAAGCATTTCAATATTGATGTTTTATTCCCTTGCATAGTTGGTGCTGCTATAATACCGTTTCATGTTCAAAAAATGGGATTCATTCCTTAATTGTACAGATTTTATTTGTGGTTTAAATTTGCTCTATATGTTTGGATTCTAGTGAAGAGTGATTCTAAATGCTGGCAAGTGTGATTAGTTTGCATTAAAGCCTTTAGTTGCCTAACGCATGTATACTCTCATCTCCTTTATGTTGCACTTCTCTCATTTTTAAAGAGAGTTTCTTTGCATGCCTTATCTAATTGGGTATTAATTCATTCAAGACCAGTGTGTACCCTTATTTTAATCAAATGCATGTCCCATAATATATTTCTTAAGGTGTAAACATTACCTTCCATTTAACTGGTGTAGAAATTACCTTGGTTTCATTTGTTCAAGTTACTTGAAAATTGTGAATTGAAGTAGTTTTTTTATAGCCATTTATTAAATCCTTTTTTCTTTCTTTCTTTTGTTTGTTGTGTGTTGCATCTGAGTCTCCCTTGGACTCCTCACCCTCTTGCATATTCATCTCTTTGGGTCTTCTTTCAAGTTACGAAAGGGAAGCTGATATATTGGGTTGAGACCCAAAAAATCAGCAGCACAGCGACGGGGTGACAGCAGTCCTAAAGGGCTGAAATTTGAGAATTTTGGACTTAAAAGCTTGATAAATGACCAGCAGCAGCACAAACCTCAAAAAGGCCAAAAGAGGAGGAACACAATTGGGTTTAAACCTCGAGAAACCAGCAGGATGGCGGCAGTCCCCAAACGGCTGAAAATTGGGTTCTTTTTGGACTTAGAAAGTCCAGTTAGATCGGCAGAAATAGCACCATGGCCGCTGCAAAGAGCATTCAGGCCAAGGGCCTTGATTCTTGTTATTTATTATCTTGGTTTATGTTCTTAATTTGTTTTGAAAATGCTAACACTTTCTTCTTATATCTAATTTAGATGAATCCTTGGGAAGTTTTCTATTTTGTTACTTATTTTGCTTCAAGTATTCAAATTTTCAAACCTTTTTAATTCATGCAATCTAAGCTTCAAGACTAACTTGAGAATTATCTATATTCTTTCATAGTTAGTATTTTGCTTTCAAATCCACACCTAAGTAATTGTGTTGATTATTCGACTCAAAAACTTGATTCGGATAAATTGTTAAGTTAAAATTTTATTTGGCACTTAAACATTTGAATTGTTTCATTACTTGGGATAATACGAATGTACAAGTATCAAAAGATTTCTCATTTGAAATAATAATCATAAGATTTTTCAAGTAATTTAAGTTTTTCTTTTAAAAATAGCTAAGCTTTTAAATCTGTCGGTCAATTGCGTGTTAGCGGATTCTCTAAGATGCCTAAACCCTTCCTTAGAGAATTATTTGAACTCTTACCCGACTATGGTTTTATTTAAAGTATTTCCTTTCAAAAAATTCCTTTTAAAATGGTTTTCTTAATTTTTCCTAAAGAATTAAGTGGCAACTTCCAAATTATAAATTTTTTCCAAAAATTTAACAAAATTGCCAAAGTTGCGAAATTGGTTTCAAAACCTTAGTTTTCGAGATCGAGTCGTAACAAACCCGGCTCCTCATATTGAGTAATTGTGTCCGGAATCATGTTTTGATTAATTTGAATAGGTAGTAAGAACTTGAAAGATTCCTGTGAGTAAAACTAATCATGTTGATTAATAACCCAAAAATGAGGAAAGAATGTCTACTTTTTAAAGTTGGAGGAAGTTGATCTATAAAGCAAGTTTAGGAGGTTTAAATGATATTGTACCCATAAGAGACATAACCACAAGAGCATATTAGACAATCTTTAAGTACAAAGTATTGAATTACTATGTTGCTCGGACTCTCCAACAATACTGTTGCAAATTCTCCAAAATATACTACTTTTAAAGGATCTAACACGCACTCGTTGACATTTTTGTAGAATCCGAGCAACATAGTTGAAACATAGAGAAGATAATTTTAGAAGGCATAATAAATAAATGTGTCCTTTAACTTGACCTCATTTCATATTTATACACTTAAATTTTTTTGATGTGCACAAGTAGGCACTTAAGCTTGTATAGAGTTGAACAAGTAGACACATGAGCCCTATGCGGCATAATACACGTAGGATACCACATAAGATGCAAATTACCATGTAGGACGCGTGTGTCTATTTGTTCAATTTTATACAAGTTTAAATGTCTTCTTTTGCACACTCAAAGTTGGAGGGCATAAATGTGAAATGATGCCAAGTTAAATGACATATTTATGTATTATCCATTTTAGAAATTGATCAATGAATAAGGATAGTGGGAGATCTTACCTACAATTTCAAGAACACCAAAAAGAAGGGAATGCAACTTCTTGATCACTGTGATAAAAAACAAACGGAACGCTAATGAGATTCTTAGTATTCGATAAGTTCATTTGCTCTATACTTTTCCTAAAACTATTGAGGGCATCTGTCGTAAAAGAAATCGATAGACCCTGTACATTAAAGAAACAAAAGGAAGATGATAAAACTCACCAGTCATGAAGTAAATTCTTACATACTTGGTCTTAACCATTTGCGAGTCATTAACAACATTCTCCAGATCATTGGCATTTGGTTTTGTTTGGCGACTCCGTGAAGTTGACTTGACAGGAACACCTTAATAGGGAGGAAAGGTGATTAATCAGTTCTTTTTGTTTTTTTTTTCCTTCGAAAGACAACATGAATTAGGTAAACAAAGAAGGAGGAGGTTAGACTCACAATAGTAGAGTAATTGTTGCCAAAAGTTTAGATGACTTCCGCTGAGGAAAGTAAATTCCTTCATGGCAAGCTCCTTCAAAGCAGATTTTCCGTCTGAATCATATGTTGCCAAGTAAGGATACTCTTCGACCAACTCTCTGGCAAAATCTATCAACCAAACTTGTTAATTGTAGTTTGCACAGCAATTTCTTAGTATATCAATACACTAAAATGAGATGTATAAGTGAATAAGTAGAACAATAATGTTGTACAGAACCTAGCGACACAAACAATTGTTGGACGGCCTACTTTTGCGGAAAACTGAAATCAGGCAACAATAGTGACATGAAGCTGAAAATAGAAATAGTGATGACAAGATATTGACCCATCATGTAAAACTCAATTACAGATAATTAAGTGTTCATATTGAGTATATAAATTACTTGATAAAAAACAAAGCATAGATACCCCTGTTGTGATAGGCCATATTATACTGAGCATGTAAAACTTTGTACATCATCAATGCATGAAAACTAAAAGATATCTCGTGATACCAAAAACAGGAACTCTAAGGATTGAGTTCGAGTAATTGGAAGACTGAGAGCATGTTTGGATGGGCTTAAAAGCATTCAAAATACGTCTATTCAAACAGGGCCTGAGTCAAGAACTAGCGGAATAGTTCAAGAATTCCAGTCAAGAATGTAAGAAGAAGAAATTGAGTCTAATTGTTATTGAATTTCATAATTGTATAACCTATCCGTCAATGTCCTAATTATATTGTCTGCTAAGGCCTACTATTATTGAATACATGTATCCGCAAAGAATTACCTCTCAAACTCAACTAACAAATTGAATTAGTTTCCAACAACTTTCCTGCTAATTCTTCCTTCAATTAACTAATACATCAATCTACTACATGAAGGCAATAACTTAGCACCCTCCCAATTTCTAATTTCCCCAAAATTCGTTACTATTTCTGACCAACTAATCAAAATTAGGAACTTCTTTGTCATTTCAACCAGAAATCCCCCAAATCCCTTTCCCTCTTTCCCTCGTCACCCAAATACATATATTATAATAACAGTAAGAGAGAAAGTAATTAAGAGAACATAAGGGATGGTGAATGCTTACCATACAAGTCTGAGTGGATTAATCTGTAGAGAAGCCTAACACCACTGAGGTCAATATAAGGAGCAGATTCTTCAGTGATACTCAAGAAATAAGCAAACACATCCACAGAAACGTATCCATGCTCAGCTGCACAATGGATTGGATATAGACCATCGGTACAAGCCTCATATGGTAACGCAGGATTCCCCAATATAAGGATTTTAGCTGCATCTAAGTTGCCAAATCTAGCAGCATAGTGAAGAGCAGTTTCACCAAGGCTATCTCGTATGGTTAAATCTTCTTCTTTTTTTATAGTCGCCACCAACTGCTTCACGAAATGCTTGCCTTTTTTACCCTTTACCCCAACTGCTACATGAAGTGCTGTCTGTAAAAGAGAGTTGATTTGAGCTCTACTTGCTTCTTTCTCTCGGTTCAAGAATTTTTCTGCTTCATTCCAATCTCCACTTAGTGAAGCTTTGTATAGTTGCAAGTAATAGCTAAAATCTTTCTTTGATTCAATGCTACCACGCTCGATGTTGCTATCATCTGTACAATGACAAACCAAGAGTTAGCTACCATTTTACTAAGTATGAATTTAAGTTCTATGGCATCATGGAGTAAAAAAGTATGACATATAAGGTAAGTACATGTAAGTATCAAAGTTATTAGACTCTGATAAAAATAATAACTAATCAGGTATATTAAGTTAAACTATGTTATCTTTATACAATCAGTATATACTACTTAGATCCTTAATATTAAGCTTTTCCCAATTAGGATAGTCAATAAACATTTTATAACATTCTTGTTGCATACAAACATAGCCCCCTAAATTTGTCCGGATTTTTCATTTAGATATCTGAACTAAAGTTTGTACTTATCGAACACCTAATATTAGCTAATGATGTACCAATTAGACACAAACCACTGATGTTGCATGGATCACTCCTCTTTCTTCTCCTTCAACCCCCTGCCCCCTCCCGGTGTCAAAGCTCACCAAATTGTATCCGGAAATGGCTAAGAATCATATACTTATAAGATTAAACACAACAGTGGCTTTCTATGTAGGCCCGTTTGTTCATACATATTGCAAGTAATTTTCAACAAAATTTGTTTGGTCATAAAACTTGTAAGTTTTGACAAAAAAATCGAGATACCAAAATCTTAAAATAAAAAAAAGAAGTTTGTTTTTGGGTCAAAATCTAGTAACTTTTATACTACTTTGTAAGAGAAAAGTTTATTAATTATGATTCCAACTACTTTCTTTCTGTCCAACAATAGTTGTTTACTATACTATTTTAAAATATCCAACAATATATTTACACTTAGTTCCTAATCTATCCTTATCATTAGTTATAGTCATTTTCCTAGTATATTTTTCAAGACATTGTATTCATTATATTTAAATGATGATATAGTAAAATTATCTTTCTATTTATAGTTTCTTAAAAAGTGTGCAAAGTCAATAATGGACAAATATTATTTGACAGATAGAGTATAATGCAGTCTACCTAATCCCTCGTTAAATGCATTCTTATTAAATAGATTGTTTCTAGATTATGTAAAGATTATATTAAAAAAAATAGTTAATTACTATTGTTGTTATTCTGGAAAATGCATAAATTCTCATTTAAACTTATTCCAAAGAATAAATTCTCATTTAAACTTATTCCAAAGAATCAGTTACACGCTTAAATTATCATAACAATATATTACAATTTTTTAGTATGAAGCGTTAAAAATGTGTGGGCTTCACTTCAGTGTTATCATACATGTCGTTCAAAAGTTGTTTGCTTGTAGATAGAAGAAAAGGTATCGAAGTGTGGGACCTACCTAATCATCAATTTAGTTCCAAGAAATGAAGAAAAATGCTAATTAGGATGCTTACGTGCCAAATTTTAGATGTAACACACTTTGATTTGTCATGTCATCACTCATCATGATAGGTTTACAAGACACATTTGTATTAAAGCAGAAAACTTTAAGATCTCGTTAGTACGGAGAATAAATGATACTTTATTTTAAAATATATTTTAAAATAAAGTTATTTTATAGTTGGTTAAAATAATATCACAAAATAATTTATCCTTGTCTTGAAATAATTAGTACTTGTTTTCAGTCTAAAGTATCTAACTAACGAAACATGTCAAATTACTCTCTCCGTTTCTATTTTTGTTGTTCTTTTTAAAAATATATATTTCTTAATATTTGTCATTTCACAAATCAATACATATATATCAATACTCTTCCTATTTTACCATCGAAAGTTATTAGTTTTGAAAGTATGAATTTGATAAATATAGAAAAACTACATGATTAATTTATGTTCAACGGTCAATTTAATTAATCAAAATAAATTAATTTATGTTCATTTATTGAATACTTGACTTCAAGAGGACACTAAATAAGGGCACAATGATAAATTTACATAGTTTCTTAAGTGATGTAAAATCTAAAATGATGACATATAAATAGGAACAAAGGAATTATTATTTTTCTAGACAACCAACTTATCTAATATTCTTTCTGTCCACTATTAATTGTCCACTATTGATTTGACACACATTAAAGAAACAATAAATAATAGAGGTAATATTAATATTACCCTTTGAATATATCAACTTTTAAAGCTTTTGGAAAATGTACTAGATATTGAATAATACTTAATATCAAGGTAAAATAGACTAAAAATAAATGATAAATTATCTCTTGGTTTTCCAAACTGGACAAGTATTGTTGAACACTATTTCTAGTATAGTAGAAAGTAAAGATGGACAGAGAGGAGCATTATACTCCCTTCATTTCAAAATAATTGAATTGTTAGGGTATTTCACATCCTTTAAAAAAAGAAGATTATGACATAAATTAGACATTACTTATTATTTTTGCCTTTATTAATTACTGTCAAATTAATTTTAAAGTAATTCAAAGCAATTAAAGTTTCTTGAAAATAGTCTTGAAGGTTGAACAATTAAGTTAATTTGAAGAGAAAAGATATAAAATCACCACTGAAGTTGTCTCAAATCTTCAAAAAGACACCTTAACTTTGCAGGTGTCCTATTACCCCATAAAATTATTAAATATCTTTGAAAATAGACCATTCTAGCCCATTTTCCCATCTATGAAGAGCACGTGATGGCCATCCCCTTGACCCATTTTAATTAAATTAAAAAATAAATAAAAGTGAGGATAACCCAACCCGAATCTTAACAAAAGCACTTCCATCTCTTTTCTTTTTCATTTTTCACATTCTCTCTTCTTTTTCATTAAAATTTGCTCGAGATTTTAACTAAATAAACAAGGGGTTGAAGGTTAATAGGTTAGGATTTCATATTTATCTAGTATTTGATAAAAACCATATTATTTTCTTCATGTATTAATTGTGATTTGTTGGGGAAACACATGTTTAGGGATACATTTTTTTGAGCTCTGGCGACAATGGAAACTGATTTACCCATCCACCACTAGAAAAATAAAGATAGGTCAGGATCGTTGTACCGTCATTTTGAGTTCGTCTTTTTCAGATGAAATTGTAATTTACAGTAAGTTTGATAGTAAACTCGAAAATTAAAATTCTATTGAAAATTTGGGGAAGTTGGTGTCTTAATTAATGGTAGACATTGTTGTCGAAATTTAGTACAAAGATTCTAATTTCAATTTGCGTCATTAATTACCGAAATTTGTGTTCTCTCTTGTACAATGATACCTTGTGTTGTGAAACAATCGTGTTCGTCTTTTTTGGATGAAATCGCAATTTACAGGGAGTTTGATCGCAAATTTAAAGATTAAACTCTGTTGAAAATTTGGGGAAGATGATGTATTTAAAGATTTAATTATGCAATAGAAAAATTAACTGAAATGTGACACTTTTAAAATTGGTTTTGGGAAGTAAATTGACATGTTCACGCGCTGATATTTACGTGTTCACAAACGTTGGGGGAAAATGGGCCAGAATGATTTATTTACAAAGATATTTAATATTTTTTATGGATAATAGGACGTTCACTATGTTAAGGTATTTTTTTAAATATTCAAAACAACTTCAATGGTGATTTTATGTTTTTATATAAAAAATATCTTAGTAATTCAATTATTTTAAAACGGAGAGAATAATAATAATAACAACTATGGTGAATTTTAGAAAAAAGCAAGCATGAAATCAATGCTTCCATTATGTTTTTACTCCCATTATACTTTTTTAAAAATCTGATCATTTAGAGTTTGTTTAATCAAATTTCAAAGAAGAATTTCTCCTTTGAGGCTTTCAGATTATTTTATGTAATACTTGATCTGTTTTAAAAAAAATGATTTAGTTTAATTTGGAATAAAGTTTAAGAAAAGAAAAATAAATCAATCTTGTAGTAATAAATTAAAGTTATGTTAAATGCACCAAAATGTCCTTTAATTTTATAGTCTTAAATATGTCATGTGAAAAATTAAAGTTAAAGTGTTGCAAAAAAAAAAAGGATAACATTTTTTTTGAAAGAGACTAAAAAAGTAATGAGCAATACTAAATGGCTAGAAAATTTGGTCAGAAAATTAAAAAGTTTATAATATATTTTTTATTTTAAAATAAACTAATTTTTTTCCTTTTTTAGTTAAAAAGAATTAAAGTTAAAAGAGTGAAAATGTTTAAAAAAGTAAAATATCATTCTAGTCAAATTCTGGCCAAGTTTTTCTGCCAAAAGGATTTTTCCAAAAGAAATTAGGTCTTTTTAAAACAAAGAGATTAACTTTTATGAATTTATATTTCCAGAAAACAAATATACTAGGTTAGATTATGGGAGGTTTCAATTACAAGATTTTATAGTAGTAAAAGAAAGGGGATTTCGTACCTTGAGATTTAGGGCTGTAAAGTTTCTCTAAAACCAACCAAACTTGTCTAGCAGAATCTAATTTATGAACCTTATTATCCTGAAGAAGTTGATCACTAAGAGAACCGAAGATCCATCCTTTAACAAACCCATCACTCCTTTTCCTTTGCAATTTATCTTCCTCAGTTTCCATCTCTTCCCCTTTTTCTTCATTTTCCTCTTCTTCGTCATCGTCATCGCCAGGAGCAATGGTCTGTAGAGGAAATTGGATTGTTCCATCAACGAATCCAAGTAAATCATGACTTTGAAGAAGACAAACAATCTGGGTTCTCCATGGAATGTAGTTGGATTCACCACACAACTTGATGGATACGAAGTTTGCTACATTAACCATTGATAAGTGGATCTCGGCATTTGAGCTTCGCAACGCCATTGTTCTGTTTGCTATCAGATAGCTTGATGGATACAAAGTCTTTTACAAGTCAACTGGGTTATTGGTGGGAACTTAAAGGAGACTATCGGACTTGGTCATTGCTATCAGTACAGCAAAACTGTCCTTACTTTTTCGGATCAAATTTAAGAGAAAAAAAACACACAGTTGGTGAGCCATAAATATCTGAATATATTTGAAAAATTAAATTTCAAGTGAAGTTTGGAGGGAAATTTTAAATTACCTAAGTCGCACACTCTTCACTTTTGATGTCGTTTCATTATCGGATATCTCAAAATATACTTTTTCATTCAATACTAGTTGTCCACTATATTATTTTAGAATATCCAACAATACTTGTCTACTTTATAAAATCAATAGATAAGTGTGCAAAGTCATTATATTAATTATACATATTTTTCTATTACATTTTTCAAGACATTGTATTAATTATATTCATAGAGTGATATGGTAAATTACACTTCTTTTTATAGTTTTTTAAGAAGTGTGCAAAATCAATAATAAACAAGTATTGTTAAACAGAGGAAGTACTACTTTTGGAGAGAATTTGACATGCACTCATTGATATTTTTGAAAAGTCGGGGCAATAAAGACTATTACAATTTGCCAAATTACAATTTGTTGAGACAATTCATTTTATGCAAAAAAAAATTAAAAAAATTGTAAGTATAGCTATTTTTTAATGTAATCTTTTCATTGCAAATAATTTTTTTCACCTTTTCCAGATTAGATGATCGAGAAGAGAAACAACATTGTTAGGTGTTTTGGATAAACAAAACGGAATAGAAATATAGGTGGAGTCATAATTGATGGACTTTTGTTATATACTAATTTTTGGGCACGTGCTTTGCGCATGTAACCTATATTATTGAGTATATTATTTCTTAAAAAATTAAATATTATTAAATAACAACTATCTAAATTTAATTTTTTTTGATAGTGCTAAAAGTTTTTTTTCCTGATAGAATAGTGCTAGAAAATCAAAAGATTGCATGAGATTAATCCCCTGCAAATCGTAGTGCAATTTATTGTTTCTTCAATTAAAAGCTTTATAGGAGATTATTTACTTCTTGTATAAAAAATGATGTAAGATTAACTTTGATCGAAAGGAAAAAAAAATTCTTTCAACTTTTTTTACTTTGCCTTTTGAATCTCTTGATAATTATAATGAATGTGTTCAAAATATTATATTAGATTTTTATCCGCCAGAACTTAAAATAATTATTTAATTATAAATACTAAAAATTAAGTTGTAAAAAGTCTTATTATTTATATTTTGAAAATTAAAATATTTACGAACATAACTACAATATTTATACAAAATGTAATTGTCTCTTCATATATAACTTATCCATCATTAATTTAATTTTAATGTTATATGTTTCACCTTAGATGAAAGTTAATGTAACTGAAAGCTTAAAAGTACAAAGAACATAAAAAAAATAATACATATGAGCAAGACAATTAGACATTCTATTTTGCTCTTGTCTCTATAATGAAAACTGAAACAAAAACTAACGTAAAAAATAGTATATATTTGAGAATACAAAATAAAAATCAGGAATTAAAGCAAGTTGCTAACAGAGCAATAATTCAACTATATAAAGAGGAATTCTTGTCTATTCTTGTCATTGCTTATTAAATTCTTGTCTAGTCTTGTGATTGCGCAAAGGGATCTCACAATTTTCACCATAAATTGTGACATTATTTCACCAGTTTAAAGCTCCCACACACAAGAATTGTAGAAATAGTAAATAAAATTATTTCTTGGAAAAGTTAAATTTATAGGATAAAAATTGCGGAAACATGAAAAGTCAAATAGAAATTTGAAAGGTCAGATACTATAAATAAATCTAAAAAATATAGAGCATGAAATTTAACTTTAAAAGATACATGTATCTACTTTAATTTCTTGTCTTTAAGGAATAATTATTCATTTGTATTATTTTTTTATTTGTGCGAGAAATTTGAATAAGTGAGCAATAAATTAGTATTCAAATGAATTTAATTGCAATATAAATGTGACATGAATAAGATAGATAATTAGATGTTTTT
>JAJONQ010061883.1:0-10215 GCA_036250385.1 Solanum microdontum
ATAAATTGTAAAACAAGAAGAAAAGGGTTTAAAATTGTGTAAATTTCGCAAGAATTTTTATGTGAATAAAGATCCGGATTTGAAGGGGAAAAAGAATTGTGGGTCCTAAAAGAGGGAATGGAGGAAGATAAGGAGAAGATGAAAACGAGTAATGCGGAATCTGACAAGAGAAGTAGTAATACTAAAGTGAGATAAAGGTAGAAGATTGGCCATGGAAGCTGAGATTAACAAGCCAAATAAAAGCAAGGCCCATGAAAACTTGGAACTAATTTTCTGGTAAAATTTTGGTTAAGAGGCAAAGGAGATTCTAGAAAAGTGAGGGAGGCAAAGATCAAGTGGTCAAACAAGATTGACATGTCTCAATAAATAATTGAGTAATCATACAAAATTTATTATTATTGAGATATTTTCAATCAAGATGGCAAAAGATAACTACTATGAATTTATTGCATAGCAATTTGATTTGATGTGGATGATTTTGCAACACAAATTCCTTCAATAATAATCAAACTCTTATTTTATTGTAATACTTGTTATATCATATATATGTAATACTTGTTTATTTTACGCTAGGTAAATTACTCTTGCTTCGCATAGAATCGAACTATTTTATTAAGCTTACATATGATTATTTGGTAAAATTCGTAATTTCGATACATACATTACATTGTCAAGAACATTTTATCCTAAGGCAAAATGTTTCTCCGAAATCTTAAAGTGCTATATTTTTTCAATTTTCATTTTTGTTATACAAAAATTATGAGTCATAGAGAGTTTTAAGTATAAGAAATAAGTTTAAGAAAATCTCCATGGAAATAGTTGGTCAGACATAACAATATTTTCTAAATTCCAAGAAATTATAAAGAACAACATCAAACGTTAAAGTAGAGACCAAAAAGCCTTGAACAACAACACTCCCAAGTAATGTGGAACATCGCGTCCATACAAGAACATAATTAATTCAATTCAAATGGAGGACTTTCGGCTCCTTTCTTATGAACCTCCATCAATCTCTTTTTTATTATAGTAACTGTGGCAAGCAAGAGAGCAATCTATTTGGTTCTTTTAACAAACTTCACCATTAGTTTCGTATTAGTGATCACATATTTGTTGTTGTGTGCTATCAAATATAGCACAACCCACAAGAAATTTTCCCAAAGAGTATAAGAAGAAACTTGTAGAAAAGGACAAAAGAGAAGATCAAATTTCAATCATTCTTACGGGAATTCTTAATAGAGTTCAACAAAAGTCACCGAAATAGCAAAAAGAAATTGCAATAGTTACATGAATCAATGACTTATAGTAAAAGATTAAGCTTCATGAAATAGGAGGAAGAAAACTTTGAGGAATGAAACACACTTCATAAGAAGTTTGATTAATTTATTTGAATTCGACTCCCCTATAGCAGAAAAAATCTATAAATAATAGTGGCAGAAATAAAAGTTTTGTTTACTAAAAACCAAATGTAATGAATTCAACCATTCCAGTAGCATTATGAGTTGTGGACTGAGAGGTGCAAGAGTAGTAATGTCGCATTGCAATTGAAATCAATTTTCTTTATTTATATGAAGTAACTTGTAGAAAGGGATTAAAGAGAAGATCAATTTTCAATCATCCTTGTTGGAATTTTTAACAGAGTTAAAAAAAAGACACCAAAATAGCAAAAAAGAAGTGCAATAGTTATATGAATCACTATGACTTACAGTAAAGATTAAACTTAATGAAATAGGAGGAAGAAAACTTTAAGGAAAGAAACACACTTTAAGTTTTGTTTACTAAAGAACCAATTGTAACACCTCGGATTTGTTAAGGAAAATAGTTCCTCATTTAGCCAACTTGGCGAAGGGCTGTATGAATCGCCAAAGTAACTTGGTGATCCGCCAAGTCCAATCAACCTCGCCTAGTGGACTGCCTCCATGACCTAAGCTACTGGAAATTTGGGTGAGCCAGGTCGGGATCACCTTTCTCGTCGGGGCATCGCCAAAGGGTCCCTCCCCATCGCCTAGTAGCCTGCCTCCTTAGGTGACTCACTGGAAAATTAGGTGAGCCAAGGGCTCACTTGGCAAGTCGCCAAGTGCCCTTAGATGAGCTCTAGCGTGGGGTTTCTCAGTTTTTAAGTTGGGGTCCTTAGTGTCTTTTCATAATTTTCTTAAGGCTATACTACGTCATTTTATCCTTCACCTAGAAAAGTATACAAGCATTATATTCCCAAATTACCCCCAAACTCAAGTCATTCTTTCAAGAACCAAAAAGAAAACCCCAAAATCTTTCTCTCAAATATTTCTCTGAACTTGAAGAAGATGAAAGAAGTTCAAGCTAGGATCAAGGTCAAGTCTCCATTCCTCTAGCAATTGTGGGCCTTGTGATTAAGGTATGATGGCTTTTCATCCATGGTGCCCCTATGATTTCCCCAATTTAGAAGAAGAATTCCCCAATTCTAGTTAGGGTTTCTTCATGGTATTGATCCAATTGAGTGGATTATGATTATTTATGATTGAATTGATAGAATTATGTGTTTTAGGATGAATTTACATGTACTCATGCCTAACCCATGTCTAGAATGATGAAATTGATGTAAATGAGTTTTATGCCATGAAAGGGAAAATTGAGGATTTAGATGTATTATTTTAGGATTGATGAGATACATTGTAGATTGCTTGAGATTAGAGTATATAGATATGAATTGCTTGAGAGTGAAGCATGTAGACATGAATTGATTGAAATCAAGTATATACGATGAATTATGACTTGTAGGCTTTGAGATTAGAATTGTCTTGAGACTAAGGTGTCACGACCCAAGTCTACATCCTGGACGTGGCCGGCATTCGAGAACCATTGTTGGTTCCCAAGTGAACCCTCATCCTGGCTGAATACAAGCGGAACACTAACTCAAGCATACAAAAGCTTTAAAACTAAATAAAATTCATGAAACTCAAATACAAAGCTTTAACTCAAATGATTTACTCTGAATATAAATAGAATATTCAACTAGCCAACAATAGGCAACTCAAGTCTTTACAAAAATTAATAAGATAAAAGAAACAGACTTCTCAAACTCTATTGTCTATCTATGAAGCCTCTAAATGACAAAGATGGAAGTCGGGACAAGACCCACGACATCCTGACGAAACAGAAAAGTAAATGAAATCTCCGGAAGCAAGAAGGCTCACAGTAGCTAACTGGGACTGCAAGTGGTATCAACAAAGCGTATGTTGATGATCTTAAATATATGTATCTGCATCATGAAACGATGCATGCCAAATGGCTCAGTACATGGAATGTACGAGCATGTAAGGGGAATTCTAAAGCATAAACATAAGCTTGAACTTGATAAAAAGGAAACATACTTACATCTTCTCAACTCACTCAACTAAACTCAACTCAAGAATAAGATACTCAACTCAAAGATTAGATACTCAACTCAAAGGTTAGATGCGTAACTCAAAGATACTCAACTCAACTCAAAGGTACTCAACTTAAGATACTCAACTCAAGTTAAAGCAACAATAAAAAATGTGATATATGGAAAGCTTTTAAAACAATAGATAGCAACTCAATGTATTGAAGAATACAATAATAACTCAGTTTGTATATAAAAATACAATATAACTCTATGAGAGATTCTCTAATCGACAACCATCACTATGAGTTATGTGATGATACATCGTCTCACCCACTCTGCCAGAATTTTCCTATACTTTGCCGGGTATAGAAGCTCTCAATTAAGTGGATCCACTAGTCTATGCTAAAAAAGCATTAAGGAATCATCTAAAAAGTATGACCCTTTCTACCCACGTTAGCTACATGGATTATGGAGACTTAACTCATCTCTATATCGGTTCTCAATACTACTCCCAAAAATATACGCAGCTCATATGTTTAAAAACATAACTCTTTCTGTGATTTGAGATTATTACTCAAAATCTTTCTCTAAAAAGAGATGTTACTCAAACTTCTCAAAACTCTTTTGAAAATCTCAGTTTTCTCCTCTTTTAAATGTGAAAACATTTACTCTTGGGACTACTTTGTTCTCATAGATCATTTTAAAGAAAATGAACTCGACTCTACTCTTTCTCAACTCAAGTGCTTAAGTCTTAAAACAAGTTCAGAAAATTTGTAAAAAGACTTCTCACAATAAAGTTCATGTCGAATTATGGACGTGAACGACTCAATTCGAGCTTTTAAATAACCACATGTAGAACTCAATACTCGAGACTCAACAACTCAGAACTCAAGAACTCCAATGGTAATACTCGTTTCAAGAATGCTTGACTCAAAGGGTTCATGCAGAATTATGGTATGAACTACTCAACTCAAGGACTCAAAGATACTTCTCATCTCCAGACTGCTCGACTTATAGGACTCATGCGAAATTATAGGCATGAACAACTCAACTCAAGAACTCCACAGGTAATATGTAATAGTCCCATGATTAGATATAAAATCTCAAAATGGATTACGAACTCCATACTCAAGACTTAGAACTTGAAGATACTACTCCTCTCAAAGATACTCAATCTATGTAGTTCATACGAAATTTATAAGCATGAACGACTCGAATCAAGGGTCTAAAGAACATTATGGAACTCATGTATACGACTCTTCTCATTCTCATACTTACTTCCTCAAAACTTAGCTCAAATAGATAATGGATCTCAAAGGATTCACAATTGAACTCAAAGACTTTCTTGAACTTTACTCTTTAACTCTCTCTTGAATTTGAATTATGAATTCAAAAGTTATGATTCATGATATGAAGAATCTCGTGATGATAAAGTAGACTCATGAATACATTCTCCTCACTCTCATACTCACTTGCTCGAGTCTTGAAACAAGTTATTAGAAATGGTAGAAGACTTTTCAAAAAGACTCAAAGACACTTTCTCAAAATATTCGGAAGAACTCTCAAAACCTAACTCTTAACTCTACCTTGAATTTGAATTATGAATTCAAGGTTATGATTCATGTTATGAATGATTTATAGGTGTTTAGAAGTAGTTTAGATTGATTAGAATCAAAGGGAGTGAAGGTACACTCAAAAGGGACTCAAACGGGACAACTAACAGAAAAGAAGTTGGGGCAGGCGACCCTGGTGCATTCCTGGAGCGGGGCGCCAGCCCCAAACTTCAGAGACATGTTTGTGGTGCACTGCTATGGCGCCGCCCCAGCCCCTCCCCATGTAAATTTTTGATGAATTTCATCTCAAGTTTTCCTTAGATTCAATTACCCAACTTAAGTACACACTAATCTACTCAAAACAACACTCAAATCACTAACTTTCATCTCAAGAATTCATCAAAACCCCAACAAAACAAGATTTGGGATGAACTTCAAGAACATCTATCAAGAGCTTAAATCCTTCAACTTTTGAGAATGAAATTACGTTGAAAATAACATAATTGGCGTGTGGGTGAATGAACCCAACACTATGGAAACTTACATACCTCTTCGGGATTAAACCCATGGCGAAAATCCACAACAAAACTTAAGAACCTCGACGAACGCTTTGATCCTCTCCTCTTTTCTCTTCTTTTCTCTTCTTGAACTCCCAGCTAAAACCCTAGGTGTATATTTGTATTATAAAACTGAACCTAATCAGATTAGACCCCTAAAACCTTACTAAAAATGAATTACATCTAATTGGGTAATGAAAAGACCAAAATACCCCTCACTATTTTTGGGTAACTTTCCTTAATTGGATAGTTTGACTTCTAAAGAGCATATCTCACTCATCCAACCTCGAAACTTAGCAAACTTGGTGGCATTGGAAATATAATTCAAAGACCTTTCATTTGACATCTTATGAGCCACCTAACTCATCATGTGCTAAAAGTTATGGTCATTTGAAGTTGACCCAACACTTAAAGGAACTTAGGAATGACTTGAATGAACTCTCTTTAGTTCTTCTTGGAACTCAATGTGCTACATATAGTGACCTTAACACTTAAGAAATTTTAAATTCCTTGGTAAACACTTACTCACTACGAAGGATGGTTCAAGTCTTAGCTCAAAAAAATTCTGGGGTGTTACTTAAGGCATATATGATGAATGATGATTAGTACGGCATTTAGAGTAAATCTAACATGATGAATTATAATGATTAGGGTTTTGAGAGTAAAGGTTATATATATGAATGTTGATTAGTAGATAGAATTATTGTGGAAGGATTTACCCACATAATCTACTCTATGAATGTATAATGTGAAAGATTTTCTCACATAGAATGATTCTAGGTTGAAAGACTTGCTCACCTAAAATGAATCAAAGAATGTATGAACTATGATAGCTTGAAATAGTGATATGAGATCCCTTCATGAATAGATTGACTTGGTAAGACAAGTCCATGCTTGGTAGCTTGAGTTAGTAGATCTCATGGATAGCCTTGGATTGAGCAATAGTACCCTTCCAATGGTTAGTTTTAACTAGCATGAGATGATGCTTGCATGATAGCTTGACTTGGTAAGGCCAACCCATTTCATTGGTATCTTGGATTGAGCAATAGTACCCTTCCTTGAGTAGCTTGGACTTGCATGAGAGAATGCCTTCCATGATAGCTTGGTCTAGCATAATGAGGTGTTTTTCCTTGGTAGCCTTGAATTGGTAAATCATAACTATTCATGAGTAATGACTTGTCTTGGACTAGTAAAGAAGTACTTTTCCATGCCTAGTAGAAATAGCTAAAGAGGGACTAGTCCCTAATTAAAGTAGTGTAGTTATGATGAAACAAGGTTACTTCAAGGAAGTATAGTAAGTATGTTTTAATATGAGCTTTCTAGTATGGTGAATGATTAGCTTGGATTGTTGCTAGAATTGCCTTCCTTGATATGTATGACTAGAGGTGGATGCCCCAAGTCTTGAACAAGAATAAGTGAGGTTACTTGAGAAGTATTCCTCTTATGATATGATGATGATTTATGTGCATTGATTATGCTTATGACTTATGTTGTTATCTCTTATGCGTATGGTATATGTCTTATGTTGACTAATGCCTATGTTATGCCTATGTTGATGTTTATGCTAGCTATCATATTTAGTACATGTTTGTATTAACACATACTCTTGCCTACATTCTTATCAAATGTAGGGTTCGGCGATATCGACTTCCATCCCCGTGGCTAGGATCATAGTAGAGCAAAATTTGAAGATTTGGTGAGTCCTCATAGCATTCGAGGATTTGACCACCATTTCCTTATGTCTTTCATTTTATGTTTTGACTATTGTATGGTGTCCCAAAGACTTTCAAGTATTAGATGGTTTGAGACAAGTGTATTAGACTTCCGCTTGTTTTATAAAGACTTTGATGTTTTTGAAATATTTTAGATTCCCGCTCATTTCTACTACTTTATGTTATGATATGCTAAGTGGCTTGTATGAGGCCTCTCGGGGTCTTGTACTCCATGTTACATCTAGGGTGTACCCTTGGGTCGTGACACCATTCCAACAACGTTATAAGTTGTAGACTGAGAGGTGCAAGAGTGGTATTGTCGCATTGCAATTGAAATCAATTTTCTTTGTTTATTCTTTCTTCTTTTGGTCCCTTGAAATTAAGTGTTGGATTGTAAAATGTATGAATGAAAAATAAAGAGTTGTGACTTCTGTGAAAAGTTATAATTGTTAAATGTGTGAATGAAAAATGAAGAGTTGTGACTTTAGTGAAAAGTTACAACTTTTATGAAAAGTTGTGACTTTTGTGAAAAGTTGTGACTTTTCTAAAGAGTTGTGACTTTTCCGTAAGGTTGTGACTTTTAAGAAGGGTTAAATAAGAATCATAATTTGTGAGGGTGCCGCATATATAGGCGGGTCGGCTGTTGTAAACAATTTAACCAACTGGTACCAGCATGAAATATTGGGCCAAACTATGTGGTTAGTTGGACCACATATATATATAATACCTTGAGAATTTTCTTTTTAATTTTGGAATTGTGAATGTTTCTCCTTTAATCCTATGTATACTTGCATTGTTGCATGCATTAGTCTACAATTTCTCCTTAATCTTACTTTACCTTTGGTGATTTGAGTTAATCATTTTTTTCTAGGGGTGGTACACTAAAGATTGAAATTCAATATCATTTATTAGAGCTTTATGAAAGGTTGCGACTTTTATGAAGCGTTGGGACTTTTATGAAAAGTTGTGACTTTTGTGAAAAGTTGTGACTTTTATGAAAAGTTGTGACTTATATGAAAAGTTGTGACTTTTGTGAAAAGTTGTGATTTTTTTGAAGAATTCTGACTTTTCTAAAGAGTTGTGACTTTTATGAAAAATTGTGAATTTTAAGAAGGGTTAAATAAGAATCTTGATTTGTGATGCCACTGCATATATAGGCGGGTCGGCTGTTGTAAACAGGTGCACCGTTTATGAAGAGCGGCAAGAGTGGTAAAACAATAAACGGGAGAAGCGGTTGTTGAGGGCTGAAGCGACGTTCCTATTGGAGAGGGGAATGACAGTTTTGGAAATAAATAACTAAAAAGAAAACTCTTGCTTCTAGTGGCGCCACATCACCGGGTTGAGGGTTCTCTTTTATATATGTACTGGTAAAATTATCCGCACCTCGCACGAGAAATTTAATATCACGAAATTTATAAAATAATACTTAAAACCTATCAGTCATTAAAACTAAAACATTATATTATATTACATACAAGATTACGTAGTAACGAACATTAATAATGTAAAGGAAAATGATAATTATAAAATCTTATCATTTATCTTTCAATCAATCTCTTTGATTTGATTTTTTAATTTATCCTTTTACTTCCAGGAAGTGTTACAATTTGATATTTTTGGGGAATCAAACGAACATCAACCTGAGATATACAAATATTCTAATTCTAATGTGTAGAAAAGTCTAACCCTACCTTTTGCTTTACATATATCACTTTAAAGTTACTTATTTAAATGTATCATAAGTATTATTAAAATGGAAAATTAAAGGGAGAATGTATCATATTGGACAACAATTCAACTTATTATATATACTTGAAAGGGAAAAAATATTACACAAAACTATTCAGTTTGCATGAGTGTTTTTTAAAAAAATCAGCATACCAGAGTGATGGAGTTCAATTTGAAACTACACTTCTTTTCCAATCGCAGTGTCGAGAAACACATCTATTACTTCAAGAAAAGTACTTACAACTTGCAGTAAACTTGAAAACATGTCCATACTTCATATTGAATATGAACAATTAATTTATTGTGTAGTTATCTATGTCTTTGAGATTAAAAGAGGCTCTGATCTAGTCATATTCCTCTATAGGTCATCTGACACATCCTTGAACCCATGTCAAAAGTTTATTAATTCTTTTTTTTTCCTGGTTCACTTCGCACATCAAGGTGTGATAAGGTTTTTAAGGTATTTATGTCCTTACAATGGCATACCAAATTTGAATTTTGTCTTCAAGAGATGGTAATAAAGATCTTTAAGATTTTTTTTAATTGTACATTCAACAATTTTAGTAGAGAAACCTTGTGTGAATACTCAATTAACGCGTGTTATTTAATCTGTACTAACAAATACTTATAACAATAACTTTGCAGAAACATAAACAACAAAGTTTAAAACATGTACTCAAAAACATCAATTAATAACATAAACATAATTAATGACTGTAAAAAACATACCAAGATCTGGAACAGTAGAATAAAAAAACAGAAAGGAAAAAATCGAGGTCATTGAATGTACAAATCCCCTTAAGGAAATTATTCCCATCTACTACCCGAGGTTTAAAGGAATAGATCCTCTCACGACATAACGATTCTATTCACCACTATATTGATACAAAAACAATGGTGTCAATGAACCACTCAACAAGAGTAATGTACACGAATATTTAATTGTGCAGAAGCAGAAGAAGAAGTTTAGAATTTTCATTGTTTTAAAATGAGAGGAAATCCCTCTATTTATAGACAACAAAGGGTAGTGTGAACAAATGCTTGTTGTGCCTAATCGAAAGGGCACAACTCTTTGGAAAAGCTATAACCCTTCAGAAAGGTCACAACATTTCATAAAAGTCACAACTTTTCATAAAAGTCGCAACTCTTCTTAAAAGTCACAACTTTTCATAAAAGTTACAACTTTTCATGAAAGGGGAAGACTTATTTTGGAAATAAGTAAATTAAAAGGGAATCTTGGTTTCAGGTGATGTCACGTAGGCGGGCATAGGGTTCTCTTTATATATATATATATATATATATATATATATATATATAATATC
>JAJONQ010061884.1:0-10922 GCA_036250385.1 Solanum microdontum
AGATAAAAAATCAAAATATTTAATTTAGATTTATAAAATATTTAAGCTCTAAAAATGGTGGTAAAAGTTTAGGTTCGGTCAAAAATTACGTGTCTACATGTGGGTCTCGTGAACTGCGCCTGTAGACTGCCTTAAGTCGGCCAAAGGGTAGGTAGTTTAGAATATTGTTTTATTAATTGTTTTGAGTAGGAGTCGTGTAATATAGTAATTATACATATATATACAATATTTTAAGTCATTAAACACTTCATTAACTCATTATAACCCAAGACCCCAAATCAAAACGCAAGTACTCTTCCCTCATAAAATTCTCTCTCTAGAACCTCCATTGAAGAACAAAGAAAGAGTTCAAGGAAAGCTTGAAGATAAGATCTTTTCAACACGAATTTTGAAGGATTCTACACCTAAGGTATGAGAGTTCTTCATCCTTGGGAAGATATCACCGAAGGAGCCCTTCCAAAGGCTTTTAACTCAATTCTAGAAAGCCCAATTAGCTAGGGTTTCAACGCAACCCCATGGATTCCTTTAGTTGTTCTTTAAGGTTGAATTATGTTTGTTATTGATGATACTACCGATTTTAGATGGTTTTATCTTAAATTCAAAAGAATCTATGTGTTTTCCCCAACCCTAGTTGTGTCTCTTCTCTACATTATGAATGTTGTTAGAAGTTGATTCAATTGATTGACTTTAAGTTGATTATGATGTAATTATATGATTTAACTATAATTCTACATATATTCTTGATTAAAATAAGATTTATAAGGTGAATTGATATAGTCGTGGGTTGTGCCTTGAAAGAGGCTAATTGAGGATCTAAATGTGATCCTCTAAGAATGATGAATTTCTTCATGTAATGCCTTATATTAGATCACCAATACTTGAATTGGTTTAGAGTAATACTTCTAAACATGAATCGACTTGATCATGATATCAAACGCATGTTTGTGAATACTTGTAGTATAAAGTGCCAATCATGATGTGATTAAGGTATTGATGAGTTGTTGGATCATGGTATTCCCTTATCTAATGTGCTATTGCTATATGTTTGGGATGAGTTGGTCCATATACCTTGAAGGGAATATTGTGAAGGTTTGTGCATGTTGACAAGATTGTGTGTGAACTCATATTTTACTTTGAAGTTAAAGATCTTATGAATATTATGTATATTGTGGTATTGTTGAAAGGCCATTCTTCCCTTACCCTTACACTTAATTATGAATGAAGTGTCTAAGATGATAATGTTGTTGATTGTGTCATTGTAAGGACAAATATATACACACTCCATGCATAAAACATGATTATGATGTATCAATGGTGTTAATTGAAAGTATAGTTCTCATATGCACCTTTACACATTATTATGCATGAAATATACATGACCATGATGATCCAATTGTGTTGATTGAAAGTCTATTTCTCATGAGAGCACATGATCTTGGTGTGAAAGTTATTCTCACATACTAATTATGATTCTGAAGTTGAAAGTACATTCTCACTTTAATGAATCTATGAGCTATTTTATGAGTGGGGTTGAACGAAGGGTAAAATACCCCTTCAGCCATGTAAATCCAATTCAAGACTAATAATGTATAATTTGGGAAATAATGCTTAGCATCAAGTGGATATGGTCAATGAGGTAAAATCCCTTCCGACAATGCAATATGTTGGGTCATCCAAGTGAACTCACGAGATGGATGCCCCTCCACCAATGCAATAAGGTGGGTTTCTAGAAGCAATCTCCTTATCCTATAACTATGTGCCAACATAGGACTTAGCTAGTAGATCCACCTTATAGCTGTACATTTAGTTCTACCTTAGACAAGTAGAACACCTTCTTTAGTGTGGGGTCACACGACACTGGATTCCATGTAGCTCACATGGTCTATGTCGATTAATGCTATCTTCCGTATATAATAAAGATAATGAATGAGAAATGAACTATACTATGATTTCTTAATTAGTTTTACTTAGTAGGAGTGGGGTATGGGACTTCACTTTTACATTGCACAAGTAGACTTAGTAGGATGTCATAGGATGGTTCCTTTGTGTTATGACGAGATTTGAATGCTTGCATGTATATTGAATGGATAGTTGATATGAATGACTTTACTTATAATTCAAGTAATGTGCATTAATATTTCCTTATTTGTGATTATTGATTATAATGAGGTATAAAGATGAAGTGCATGACTAAGGTAGCTTCAAAGAAGTACTTAGTAGGGTTAGTATTATGGGATGCTAACCACACATTGCATAAGTGATCCTCAGGGGATACCAAGGTAATGGCTTTACTATGAAATGAGTATGAATGTGATATTGACTTGTGTTGTACATTGTAAATGCATGTTACTTACAATACATTACACCAGTGTTTCTTATGGGTTCCATATGTGTTGATTACTTAATGATGAGATGATCTTGGTATTTGACTTTGTATTCTTTTATGATTGGAGGCTATGCATTGTGAAGATTGGGATGTGTGTTATATTGATGTTGGAGACTATGCTTGATATTATAATGATATCTCTCATGTTATAATGAAATGTATGTGAGTTGCCTTATGGGT
Organism: Solanum microdontum; assembly: GCA_036250385.1. NCBI lineage: Eukaryota > Viridiplantae > Streptophyta > Magnoliopsida > Solanales > Solanaceae > Solanum > Solanum microdontum. The sequence goes on from JAJONQ010061884.1 coordinate 2,567, forward strand.
TGCATTCTCCAACTATTTCAAAGATGATGTTAAAAAATGACATATAGCATGATTTCAAATGAAATGTCCCTTTTTCATGCATGTTTTAATAGTTTTGTGCATGTCTTCCATAGTTAGTACTTTTTGTGCTAACCCCCTTTTTCTACATTTTTACCAAGTGTAGGCTTTGGAGATATTGGACTCCATCCTCATGGCTAGGTTCATAGGAGATCAAGAGGAAGAAGATTGGTGAGTCCTCATTGTATTTGAGGGCTTGACCACATGTCCTTTATTGTCTTTACTTTTATGTTTTTAGACTTTTGTAAGGGCCGTGTCCCTAAGTTTGTATTAAAGAGTTTTATTCCAAGTTTAATAAATGGTTTGAGACGTAGTGTCATATATACTCTTTCATTTTGTAAGAGGCTTCGATTGTAAAGAAAAGTTTTAAATTATGCACTATTTTCCTATGCTTTAATGTTCATAAATGCTATGAGGCTTGTATGTGACCCCTTTGAGGTCAATTACACCGTGTTACTTCTAAGGGGTAGCCCCGGTCGTGACAAATGTGGTATCAGAGCATAAGGTTTTAGGGATGTTTTTAGGATGTCTCAAACAACATCTAGTAGAGTCTTGTTAATAAATGTGAAGCGCGCCATATTTTATGAATAGGAGGCTATCAGATGTTGGGAAAAACTTCACTTCTTCATTCTTTGAGTCGTGCCATAGAGCTTAACTTCATAAGGTCTTTCTTCTATTCCTTATCTGATGGTCTTTAGGGTATGTCCACTTGAAGGGCTCTTGCTACAAGGAGCGAGGGAGAAAGGTTGGTTGTGATGCCAATCATGGCTATGTGACTTGTGAGATTTGAGGTAATAGATTGTGATGTTGCCTTTAGTGTTAATAATGCTTCATAGTTGCCTATGTGTTATGAAGGTTTGTTAGATGAATTAGTGTAGGCATACTCCCAAGGGGGGAGATAGTGTGCCTACCTAGCAAGGTAATTGTGAGGTTATGTTTAGTTGATGGTAGAAATCGTATAGTCAAATTGTTAGTTCCCGAATGAGCCTATCCGAGAGTGGAAAAAGGGGGAAAATTCTATGCCAAAAGTTTGGATTGTGTGGTGTCTTAAGGTTGACTTTGAGGGTGCATGTACCAACTAGTTGACGTAAGGAAGAAGAGTGTAGGTGTTTATCAACTTTAAAGAGTTAGTTGTATTTTAAGATTGATCTTAAGTATGATCATTTTGATGTAGGGTGCTTAGATAATACCTAGATGTGATTGGTTGGTAGATTCCACCAAAAGCGATGATAAGGGTTGAAATGGTCTAGAATTGTCTTGATCCAACCTTAATAGAATTGAAAGAGACAAAAGGTTTCATGGAAAAAGCTTTTCCAATATCCCCCCTAAGGTTTAAAAAAGAGAGGGTGTCTACCCCTAAGTCTCAAAGTGTAAGTGATAGTAAATCTTAATGCTCCCAGTATGTGTTTCATGCTTATTTCTATTTCGGTAATACTTGTCTTTTGTTACTTGGTAAATTGGATATGATGAACTTTTGTGTTGTCCTTAGTATTCATGGGTTTAATTATGGCCATATGTGGTTGTTGGTATAGCCCAACGTAGCCAAAATGAGTTTTATGATGTGTTGGAATTTGATGATTAGTGGTGTTTAAGTGGTGCCTAGAGATATTGAGTGAGTAGACTCCTTTAAAAGAGGATAGAAGTGTAATCCTTCATTGTTTAGAATCATATGGTGTGATGAGTGTGAAGGTTTAGTTATGACTTGCCCCGACCTTAGAATTGAAGAGGTGACGTTGTAAAAAGTTTGTATAGGCTTACCCCAAGTGGGGGATAATGTGCTTAGATGGTAAGGTCATTGAGTGTCCTTGATGGTCATGAGTTAGGATTTCTTGATAATATAACCTTTAGGAGTGTAGTGAGTTTGAGAAGTTTAGTCCCGGTTTGGTAGGCTCATATGAAACTTTGAGTGGTGTTGGTAAGGTTTCTTGTGAGCAAGAGTGCTTTGATGAGAACCTCTCTAATTTTGAAGTACCAATTGGGACCTTAGACCCGCGAACCAAGAAATAGAAGAGTAGGAAAGTGCTTCCATGGAAATGTTGAGGAGTGGTATTTTAGTAAGTGTGTTAGTTGAAGGTGTTTAATTGGGAGGCCAAGGGCCAATGAGATGTCCCAATATCCTTATGTCCCCTCTTATTTCTTCTCTAGCCTAAGATGATGAGCTTTCCTTGACCTATTTCTTGATCATGGGGTCTTGGATGTTATGTGTGTCCTATAATTTTCTTGTCCCATAGAGTTACTTTTGTTAACCTTGGTAGGATTGGGATGCATGGTTATTAGACCTCTATTGGTTTTAGAGCCCGGTAAGATTAAAATGAGTCTTGATAATGGCTTGAGTTTGTTGAAAGGAGTAGTATTTGAGGTTTTTGTAAAAAGGGCTTACTCCCAAGGGGGAGATCATGTGCTTTAGTAGCAACATTGATTGAGAGTCCCGCTATCCTCATCTTTTTCTTCTATTCCTATTCTAGCTTGAGACCAAGAGTTCTTTTTGGGCTTGTTCTATATCCAGGGGTCATGAGTGTTTTAGAAAATTCGATGATCTCCTTATGATTTGCATGTTTTGAAAGATTCTTACTTTGTATAAAATGGATTTTTCATGATTTACATGTTCCTCATGTTGTTGTGCATTCTAGTATGGTGATGGCATATTTTACTTCATGAGATGATGTGATGAACATGCTTTGTTGTGTTTTTGATGAAATGTCACTTGGGCTCCATGGTGATTGTGTTGAGCTTGCTTTTAATGAGAAAATGTAATTCTTCCTATGATTTTGTGATTAATGATGATTAGAAGTGATGGTATAGGATCACTCCTAAGGGGGAGATGGTATGCCTAGCTAATATTATGGTTATGTGCTTATATTTTTCCATGACTTCTTTATATAATGCATGTTCATGAAAACTTGTGTTTTGAAAGGAAATGAGTTTATGTGAAAGATTTCCCTCATGTTGTGGTACTTTGAGTAAGAGTTGCCTATTGTACTTCATGAGAGGAATAAATGGACATGTTTTAGTTAGGAGATGGAAGTTCCTCCACGAACATAACAAGTGATAAGAATCTCATGCATAACTAGGTTGTTTAGATATAGTTCATACTTCCTTGTATTTCATCGATCATTTTGAATTGGAGTTGATGTTACCTCCTTTGAACAAGTGCACATTGTGAATAGTGTATTTTGAGTTGTGCGTTATTGTGATGTGTCATGCATGTTTGGGGCTGCTAGACTTGAGTCTTTAATTCCAAAAAGTCTTTCAAGAGTCATTCGAGGACAAATGTTCCTAAGGGGGAGATAATGTAACAACCCGAAAAACTATTAAGACCAAGAGAGAGTCTAATGGAAACTAATAGGTGAAACTAGAGCCTCACATGTGAGCTTTTGAGTTTGATTTTTGTTTTAGGTTGTGTATTGACTTCCCGAGCTTAGGTTGAGGTGTCTACGGGGTTAAACATCAAGGTACGACCCCCAAGGACCAACCAAGGGTCCTTGAGGGGGGGGGGACCCTAAAGCCTAACCCCAAGACTCCCCTTTGGAACAAAAAGTTGGCAGAAACTTGTGAACCATGGATGCAATCCATGGCCAGTAGATTGATCTACAGCTCGTGGTATTGCTCCGTAGGTCAAGGCCACCAAGTCCAGGATGCAGACCCAAACCACGACCCCACAGTACGGGGTGTGGTCCCATCCACGGTCAGTGGATTGGGGTCTCGTGAACTGCACCTGTAGACTTCCTTAGGTAGGCCAAGTGGTGGGTAGTTTAGGAAATTGTTTTGAGTAGGAGTCATGTAATATAGTAATTATACATATATATATACAGTATTTTAAGTCATTAAACACTTCATTAACTCATTATAACCCAAGACCCCAAATCAAAACCCAACTACTCTTCCCTCCCAAAATTCTCTCTATAAAACCTCCATTGAAGAACAAAGAGAGAGTTCAAGGAAAGCTTGAAGAGAGGATCTTTTCAACACGAATTTTGAAGGATTCTACACCTAAGGTATGAGAGTTCTTCATCCTTGGGAACCTATCACCCAAGGAGCCTTTTCAAAAGCTTTTAACTCAATTCTAGAAAACCCAATTAGCTAGGGTTTCAACGCAACCCCATGTATTCCTTTCAAAGTTGTTCTTAAAGGTTGACTTATGTTTGTTATTGATGATACTACTGATTTTAGATGATTTTAACTTGAATTCCAAAGAATCCATGAGTTTTCCCCAGCCTTAGGTATGCCTCTTCTCTACATTATAAATATTGTTAGAAGTTGATTCAATTGATTGAATATGAGTTGATTATGATGTAATTACATGATTTAATTATAATTCTACATTTATTCTTGATTAACCTAATATTTCTAAGGTGAATCGATATAGTCTAGGGTTGTGCCTTGAAAGAGGCTAATTGAGGGTCTAAATGTGATCCTCCAAGAATGATGAATTTGTTCATGTAATGCCTTAGATTAGATCACCTAGGCTGGAATTGGTTTAGGGTAGTACTTCTAAACATGAATCGACTTGATCATGATATCATATGCATGCTTGTGAATCCTTGGAGTATAAAGTGCCAATCATGATGTGATTAAGGTATTGATGAGTTGTTGGATCATGGTATTCCCTTATCTAATGTGCTATTGCTATATGTTTGGGATGAGTTGGTCCATAGCCCTTGAAGGGAATATTGTGAAGGTTTGTGCTTGTTGACAAGATTCTGTGTGAACTCGTGTTTTACTTAGAATTTGAAGGTCTTTTGAATATTGGGTATATTGTGGTATTGTTGAAAGGCCATTCTTCCCGTACCCTAACACTTAATTATGAATGAACTGTCTAGGATGATAATTTTGTTGATTGTGTCATTGTAAGGACAAATACAAACACCCTCCATGCATAAAACATGATTATGATGTATCAATGGTGTTAATTGAAAGTATAGTTCTCATATGCACCTCTACATAGTATTATGCATGAACTGTACATGACCATGATGATCCTATTGTGTTGATTGGAGGTCTATTGCTCATGAGAGCACATGATCTTGGTGTGAAAGTTATTCTCACATACTAATTATGATTCTAAAGTATAAAGTACATTCTCACTTTAATGAATCTATGAGCTATTTTATAGGTTGGGTTAAACGAAGGGTAAAATACCCCTTCGAACATGTAAATCTAATTCAAGACTAATAATGTATAATTTGGGAAATAATGCTTAGCACCGAGTAGATATGGTTAATGAGGTAAAGGCCCTTCCACCAATGCAATAGATTGGGTCATCCAAGTGAACTCATGAGATGGAAGCCCCTCTGCCAATGCAATAGGGTGGGTTTCTAGAAGCAATCTCCCTATCCCATAACTATGTGCCAACATAGGACTTAGCTAGTGGATCTACCTTATAGCTACACATTTAGTTCTACCTAGGCAAGTAGAACACCTTCTTCGGTGTGGGGTCACACGAAATCGGATTACATGTAGCTCACATGGTCTATGTCGGTTAATGCTATCTTCCCTATATAATAAAGATAATGAATGAGACATGAACTATAGTATGACTTCTTAATGAGTTTTACTTAGTAGGAGTGGGGGTATGGGATTTCACTTTTACATTGCACAAGTAGACTTAGTAGGATGTCATAGGGTGGTTCCTTTGAGTTATGACGAGATTTGAATGCTTGCATGTATATTGAATGGATAGTTGATATGAATGACTTTCCTTATAATTCAAGTAATGTATATGACTATTTCCTTATTTGTGACTATTGATTATAATGAGGTCTAAAGATGAAGCGCATGACTAAGGTAGCTTCAAAGTAGTATTTAGTAGGGTTAGTATTATGGGATGCTAACCACACATTGCACAAGTGTTCCTTAGGGCTTACCAAGGTAATTTCTTTACTATGAAATGAGTATGAATGTGATATTGGCTTGTGTTGTACATTTTAAATGCATGTTAGTTACCATACTATGCACAAGTGTTTCATAGGGGTTCCATATGTGATGATTACTTAATGATGAGATGATCTTGGTATTTGACTTTGTATTCTTTTATGATTGGAGGCTATGTATTGTGAAGATTGGCATGTGTGTTATATTGATATTGGAGACTATGCTTGTTATTATAATGATATGTCTCATGTTATAATGAAATATATGTGAGTTTCCTTGTGGGTTGCATTCTCCAAGTATTTCAAAGATGATTTTAAAAAATGACATATAGCATGATTTCAAATGAAATGTCCCTTTTCATGCATACTTTAATGGTTTTGTGCATGGCTTCCATACGTAGTACTTTTTGTGCTAACCCCCCTCTTCTACATTTTCACCAAGTGTAGTCTTTGGAGATATTGGACTCCATCCTCGTGGCTAGGTTCATAGGAGATCAAGAGGAAGAAAATGGGTGAGTCCTCATTGTATTCGAGGGCTTGACCACATGTCCTTTATTGTCTTTACTTTTATGTTTTTAGACTTTTGTAAGGGCCGTGTCCCTAAGTTTGTATTAAAGAGTTTTATTCCAAGTTCAATAGATGGTTTGAGACATAGTTTCATAGATACTCTTTCATTTTATAAGAGACTTCGATTGTAAAGAAAAGTTTTAAATTCCGTACTGTTTTCCTATGCTTTAATGCTCATGAATGCTTTGAGGCTTGTATGCGACCCCTTCGGGGTCAATTATGCCGTGTTACTTCTAGGGGGTAGCCCCGGGTCGTAGTTGTCTACCCTGTTGCGGATAGCAAGTGGGTTAGTCCCATCCAATGTGTTCCATAGAAAGGTTGTATTACCGTGGTCCTAAATGAAAAAAGTGAGTTGTTGGCATGTATGTATGGTCTATAGAAAGTTTAATGCATGGACCAAGAAGGATATTCTGATGCCCTTTAAAGATTAGATGCTTGATAGACTTGCGGTGTCACGCCCAAGAGTACCCCCTAGATGCGCCACGGTGTACTCGACCCTATTGGGTCTTATACAAGCCTCATAGTCATTCATTGCATTCGATAATGAAAATAGTGCGGAATTAAACCTTTTCTTTAATAAAACCAACAATCAAAAAGTCATTTATAAAGCATCGGAATACTAAAGTCTCACATGGATATCTTAGACAAAACATTAAACAAGATAGAGTCACGGCCCTTTACAATCGAAGTCTTAACAATAGTCTTAAAACATAAAGAACTAGAAACATTAAAAGTCCTTGTCCTCGATATATGAGGACATACCAAAAGATGTCTTGGAGGAACTCTACCCCAAGCTTCCACTAAAGATATAGCAAATCACTTGCCGAGAATTGCACTTGTAGTAAAACATGAAAGAAGATATAAATTAACACAATTTAGTACTAAGTATGATAGCCATGCAAAAACATACTTAAAACGAACATTTTTACTTTAAAGTCACGCTTTTATGCCATTTGATAAAACCTCATGAACATTGATAAAAGAGACATAATATAAGTCACAACCAACATTCAAGTCATATTTCACCTTTGAACATATTCAACCATATAAGACCTTTCCAAACATACAAACCAAATACCTTAACCTCAAGCCTTCACCTCAAGTAATCCTCAAGCTTTATTTTGTGCAATGTATGGATAGCATCCCATACCACCATCCACACCAAAGTATCACCTTAAGGTCACCAAAGGTGAACTCACCATACAACCTTTCCATCCTTTCACAACAGTCACACATAAGAGATATAACATTACATAAGACATATTCGTCACATAAGGTACATAACCTAGGATAACTCTAAGTCATACTTGTGCCATGTGCAAGTAGCATCCCATACTACTACTCACACTAACTGCACCTTTGAAGTCACCATAGACTAGGCACATTCATACTCAACAAGTAATAACAAGGAAGTACTCATATATACAATCCAAGTAAGGCATGCATCTTAACATTTAACCTATAAGCATTTAAGTCACCATTCATTAATTTCATTAACAATACCTTCATTCATTAGACATAAGGTCAACACCTTCAGTAACATTATCATAAGAACCCATTCATTTCATTAACATTATAAAGGAACCCACCATGACCCCTCTTAAAGCCTACTTGTGCAATGCATATGTGGCATCCCATACCACCACCCACACAAAGTAGTGCATCCTTGAGAAGCCACAGTTCATTAATATTCAGTGTGGGGGTAAGACTTAACCGACATAGACCATGAGATCTTAACATGGAATCCCAGTGTCACCCTCACTGGATAAAGGGATTCCTACTCGCCTAAGGTAAGACCATCGTTTTTATAGCTTAAGTGGATCCACTAGCTAGACCTATGTGGGCACATAGTTTAGGGGATA
>JAJONQ010061907.1:0-11836 GCA_036250385.1 Solanum microdontum
TCTAAAAAAATAAAATAAAATTTGACGTATCGGAAGTGTCAATCTTTTTGAGTGAATTATATATCAAAAGACTTGAAACATCGAGAGGATTTGTTTTCTATATGAATCTCTTTTGTGGCGGATAAATTGGAAATTTTGAATATATTTTTTAATCTCAAATAGTTTTTTTTTTCATCATACCAACCTGAAATTCTAAACACAATATCTTCAATTTTTTCTTTAAGTGAAATTTATGTTTTAAATAGTAATTCAATTCATATAGTAACGAGATACTTGATGACAAAATATAAATAAATGTTGTGGTACTAATTCTGCGGAACATGTGTTGAATAGATACAATCGAAGGAGGACCTATAAATAATAAAAACACTTTCTGGCTATATGTTAAAATATTTTATTTTTTTCTCTATGATATTTACATAGAAATTAGATTAAATTTGAATTCATATATTATAATTTTTTGAGTTGATATACACATAGAGTTTTTGGCAAAAATCATCCCTAAAGTATGACTTAAACCTAAAATACATCCTTGTGTTATTTAAGTGAACAACAAACATCCTTATATTATCCAAAAAGTTGTAAGATTCATCCTTTTGTCTATTTTTTTAAAGAAACTCACGCCACCAACAAAAAAAATGTGTCAAGTCGAATGAATATATGTACACATGGTCAAGCTAGTCAAGTTGAGTGATTTTTTTAATTTTTAGAAATTGAGTGTTTAAATCATATTCAGATAAAATATATTCAAATTTTAAATATTCTTTGTAAAATGTATGGCCAAATACAACTCCAACTTCAAAAATTTCAAATAAAGTAATTAAATTTTTTTCATAACTAAACGGCTATGTAATTTCACAAAATTTCGAACATTTCTATACATTGTATAAATTGTGAATTGCATTGTAAAATGAATTTTTACATAATCTTTCTACCATTAGAACCTACTATATAAATATTTCAAGACTTGTGTATTGTTGCAAGTCAATTTACTTGATAATGCAAGAAACACATAACTAACAATACACAAATTTAAATTCTGAGAAAGAAAGATTCATTTCCTATGCATATCCTTATTCTTTTTAGGTAACTTTGATCTTCTTGTCGTGGCTAAGACATGGTGAACAAATTAAAAAATGTATTTTTTATTGGTTCAATCAGTTTCTTAACAAAAATAGTTTGAAGGATGACTTTTGTTATTTTTTAGATAGATAGTATAAGGATGGTTTTTACTAACTTAGATAATATAATGATGTTCATTAGATTTGAGTCATAGTTGAGGTTTGATTTTAGCCAAAAACTCAATATACATATATTATTATTATTATTATTTTATATATTTGTTGACACCCAATTTTGACCGACCTTTAGCAATTTCGGAAATGCTATCCGATTAAATACACATTTTAAAATATATTTTGAGTTCTAAAATTTTAGTTGATTTTATCTAAAAAATTGTACATTTTAGTATGCGTGCTTTATAAAACTATAGTAAATGTTATTAAAATATTTTTTAAAATTATTAGTAAAACTCAAAGTAATTATTTTATTCAAATGTTTAAAATTTAAGTGATTTTGATTATATAAAAATATTATATTATTTGTAGTATTTTAATTGAATAGCATTTCTTAAATTTTCCTCAAAATCGTTTAAATTTTAACCTAATCTATTCTAATTTCTTTCAATTCTAGCTTTATCAATTTCAATTGTATTGCAATTATAGCCACCCTTTCATGGCAATTCTAGCCAATTCCATTTCAATTTTAGCCGTTTCAAATTCAATTGTATATGTTTTTAAAATTTCAGTTTTTAATCTTGACCATCCTTAATCCTAGATCGAATCCTAGCCCTTCATCTCTTATGAGATTAGTGGTCCAGATTAAATCTACCTAACCTTCCTATTTTAACCTAAAGATTCCAAACCCTAACATTATTCACTCTTCATCTTTCTCTTCCTCCCCTCTCTAGCCGCCGCCACCTCTCTCTTCTCTTTCTTCGACCGGCGACTCTCTCTCCCCTCGTCTCTTGTCCTTTCTCTCCTCTCTCCGCCAGTAGCAGCGAGGTTGCTGCTCTTCCTCTATTCTCCTTTTTCTAGCGAAGACAGCAGTCCAGCGAGGAGCAGCAGCAACCAGCGACCGGCGAACCACCAGGCAGCAGTTTCCGGCGAAGCAGCAGCGCCTGGCGAGGCGCACGACAGCAACAGCAGCAGCTCGGCGAGAAAACAGCAGCAACAGCTGCTCCTTTCAGCAGCTCCGGTGAAATCGTCTCCGAAAGTAGCAGCTCTAGCCGGCGAGAACCAGCTTTGAACTCCGAGCTCTAGGTTAACTCTTCTTTTTTTTAAATTTCTACCGATTTAAGATGTTGATCGATCTGTCCAAGTATGATTTTCTAAACATTTTTTTTTGTTTTTGTTTTGCACTTTTATTTTTCTTGTTCTTATTCTCTCCATGAATTTCTTTGAGATATGAAGTTTGCCATTGTTCTAGGTAAATTCCTATTGAATTATGCTTAAATTTGTCCCAATAGTTCAAATATTAATATTGCTCCTTTCGGTTGACTATGACCTGCTATTATATGAGATAATATTAGTAAAAAGTTGACCGATTTTGGTTAATAATGTGGTACCTTGATTTCTTCTTATTATGCTAATCTATTAATATTTTCTTGCATATAATTGATTACTTAAAATGCATCTTTCTGATGCTTAAAGCATGATTTTGGCTTGCTTTAAGGCAATGCGATTTGTTTAAATTGATTTGATTGTTTGCTTGATTCATTAAATTGATATTATTGCCATAATCATCTCTTGCTACATCTTTGACTTGTCTGTATGGTAAAGTTATGAAATATGTATTGTTTGAGCTGTAAAAGTTTCTCGTTTGTTTGTGATGTGATTCTAAATGGAAAGTTTGTTAACTAACTCCCTTCCCTTAGTTTAAATTAGGACAGAGATTCTTACATGCTTAGTTTATGGTAAACTTTTTTAATTGAAAAGGGAATTAGGCTGATTAGTTTTACCTTATTTAAAATCAAGCAGATTTCGTATTTGGTAAAAAATATAAAGTAAAATAAGTAATTTGTCTTCCTCCTTATAAGGAAAATGTTAATTGATCCTTAATTTTTTTTTCCTTATTATGAGTCCTCCTATTCACTATATAATTAGACTCTTCCCTCATTCATTCACACCCTCTGAGATCCTAACATTGACACACTCTGAATTTGCTCACATACTAAAATACTGAGAAAAAATATATTACTCTCTGCTTGAAAAGATTTTTCGGTGACCTTTTAAGAAGTATTTTGTTGTGTTCGGGTCGAATAGTGTGGAATCAACTTGTCTTCATTGCTGATATATTTTTAACTACTTAACCGGTTGGTGTTCTTCATACATGTATTTAATTTCTGTTTTGCATCACTATTTAGTTACTTTTTATGCATAAATCCAAAAAATGGATTTTAATAAATAAAGGAAGCATCCGGGTCAGTTTCCTATTCCTTTCCTATGGGTGTTTACGTATGTGTGATTGGTTGCTACAATTTCCGTCTAAATGTAAATGGTTGCTATTATATTGTTACTTTTAGTGTATTGTTCTTATCAATTAACAAGTTTCTAACTTGAAGTTCAAGTTGAAGAGTCGCCAGGAGACTAGATTATTTAATTTTATGTATTTTGAATATGTATTTATTATTTATTTCGGTTTGTAATATTTGTATAACTCTCTAACTCTCCTATAGATATGATATAATTTGGGGGATCGCCCAAGGGGGAGGGGAATTATGTGCTAACTGTTTCACTTTTTTTTTACGTGTGGTGGTTAAATCTATCTATGGTGCTTAAATAGTGAATTAGGTCATCATTATAATATGTCTTAAATAATTAGCTTAAAATCATTTTTGTTTATAATTTTGTCATAGTAATCAACTTATCATGAAAAGGTGTCAAAATCTCGCATTACTTATATTACTAAAGTAGAATCTGACTAATAATATAATTAGATATCAGGCCTATAAATTCTAAATAATTGGACATCTTTGTGTTAGAAATCATGTTCATAAATGGTATTAACCAATTTCCTGCATGATTAGTAATTGAATTAAACCTATGCATATTCTCTGCCATAGCCAATAATTTTGGCAATATAATTAATTTCTGCAACATATTCTAGCATGCTATAACTAAAGACCGTTTTTTATCCATGACTATTTTTCTGCATTTGTTGATGCTCCAATATTATTTTCTGCATGACTGTTTCATTAGTGGATTTACTCACTGCATGTTTAGTAACTAAATCAGTGTAATAACTGTTCGATTAAATCCTGAAATTGGTCTAAATGCAAATTTCGCTTTGATTATGATAATTAATAGACCAGCATGTTTACACTTAGAAAGCATGTGCATAGGATATAATTAATAAGATCAAGGTTAATAAGTGTCATAAAAATAAGACAATGTATAACCTTTTACATGCTTATCATCTTGTGTTATTTGCATCACTAACTCTCTTTTATATGGAATAATTGCTTGTTTAAATAACTCGCTTTCTGATCTAGATATCATGCTCATAGGATCTAAGTAATTCTATATATCATTCGGGTGTAGAAATCATATCAATAGGTTGCAGATCCTGTTCTTTACTTAGAAATCATGTCCATATGACTTAACTAATAAAATTGATGTCCAAATGATTTCTGCTTGTTTAATAATTCAAGCATGTCATGTAATAATTGAATCCTAACTAATTTGCTAATAAAATATCAGTTTGTCGATCATTTAGACATCCTGTCTATAGGTTATTAATTTCTAGCATTTAAGATCTTAACTATTTTAATTTGCTCTTGACCAAAGCTGACGAAATTATTTTCTGCATTATGTTCACTTTTCTGCCACTGTTTCATAATAAATGAACCGGCCTCTGCATGTCTAATTTAAAATCTGCCCTGATAAAATCATGCCCAAAATTAATTATTTTCTGCATTTGAACTGTCATTTAAAATAATTTCTGCACTAATAATACAATATGCTACTGTTCTAAAAAATAATAATATATTTTCTGCATTTGTTATTTATTTTTCCTAATTAAAATCAGCTACTGATTATACTCTGCAACTACTATACTGCTGCAAATAAAAAATGATTTCAGCATTCATAATTTCCTACTGCTTTTAAAATATTTTCTGCCCATTTGCATTATTATAAACTGCCCTATTTTAAAATTAATTATTTATTGAATCAGTCTAAAAAAACTGCTTTCTATATTTGAAATAATTTTCTGCCCCTCTAAAATTAATAAATGTTATGTATGCTTGTAAGCCACACACTTAAGCAGGAGGCCTTTCACTTTATGTGTGTTTGCTAGCATGCTAAATAAAAACCTAGAGGCCAACATGAGATTTACGTGTTAAGTGTTGCCCTATTTGTTTGACTTGGTGTCTAGGTGGGCCTATTAGGAATCTATATTTTATTTTGGTCTAAATCCACCCTAATAGTAGTCCAATGCCTCTTGGACCTTAAGCGGGGACGCTAGGCACCTTTTAGAGACGTTATGCATGTGGTGGTGGGGTAGGGTAGTTTAAGCCCTACGGAGATGATGACATCGACTCGGTTTTAATGACAAACCTTGGTTTTGTCTGTCCCTACGAGAAACTGACCGAAATAAATAAAGTCGAGTGTTGATCTGTAAAGTCCTTCAGAGTCTCCCTTTCCTCCTGTCCCTTTATCTGTTTATAATTATATTTATTTAGGGTAATTTAATTAAATAAAAAATGATATTTACTTATATAGTTGTCTACTTTCTATCTTCTCGCTATCTCTTTTAAATTTTATTTGTGTTAATTATTTAGTATTATGTTAACACCTAGTTTTGTATGCCTAATAAATAAAATAAATAAACAAATTGATCTTAATTGTTAAATGTTAGTTATCGCCTAGCAAACATGCTTAAATTAATTTAACCAAATAATAAATGATGTGACCTTATTTGTTACTTGTAACCCCCACATAAATTGCATGAGATATGGCCGGGACCCACATTTGTGGACCTCGAGAGATGCCTAACACCTTCCCCTCGAGGTGATTTGAAACCCTTACCCGATCTCTGGTTCGTTGATCCTTAGTTAGATTTAGTTAGGTTAGATAGGTGCCCTAACGCGCCTTAATTCGTTAGGTGACGACTCTTCAATCCTCCAAAGCCCAAAAGAGTTGTTAGGTCGTGCACCAAAATCTGTTTTTTCGAAACGGGGCACGACAGAATGACGACTCTGCTGGGGATATTGGTTCTAACCATTACGTGTTTCATGCTTATGTGGGTTTACCTGGTTATTTCATTGTTTGTTTGGTTTTTAGCATGTTAAGTTGTTATTAACTTTCCTTGTTTATTTGTTTCCTTATTTATTATATATTTTTCATGTTCCACCCCTTTCCCTTCTTCCTTATTTGCTTATTTCAATGCTTCGCCCTTTCCCTTTTTCCCTTGTTTGTTACTTGCATGCGTAATCCCATACCCTTTTTCCTTATTTCGCCTGATTCTCTAATATGTTTATATGTTTATTTCCTTTTATTTATGCGTGTATTTATTTATTTATCGCTTTCATAAAATTGTCTATGTGTTACTGCTTTCCACATAAGTGCTAAATGTTACTGCTTTGATAAATTATCATTCCGCTCATACTTTCCCCAATTGGGACCTTTTTTTTTTTTTTTAAATTTTGTACCGTGATGTTGTGCCTTTGCACCTCTCACAAACTACTCCAATTCTCTTCAAATACCCATTATAGAAAGTCGACAGATGAGTGGATGGAACAAATAGTTTTATTACTGGGAAACCACGAGCCTTCTCGCATAGAATCTCTTTCAAGTCTGTGTCAAGCCAACTCTTAGAAATCTTAATTAGGTCATACATGCTGCATAAGCCTTAGGTGGTTTGACCCCTGGTGTCAATCCACACAATTAGTAGTCACCCTATTGTCTAAAGGGCCCCAACACCCTTTAGACAAATTGCATATTTATGTGTCAATGTGATCACAATAATTAAATTAAGCCAAACTTTGCTAAAATGGAGTTTATAAGTCGTTTGTTGTTTTGTTTGCAGAGTCATGGACACTTTCAACTCCCCAAAGCCGCAAATGGTCGTAGAGGTAAACTACAAGCTAAGGAACTGGTGGATTGATATTAAGAGAAACCGCGAAAGAGAGATTCGTCAGTTGTTGGGCGATCTTACCTACCTCATAGTTGTCATACCAAACCCTCACCTGATTAGGGTCTTGCTGGAATTTTGGGACCCTGTGAGAATGGTATTCAAATTTATGGATTTTGATTTGGCACCAACGATTGAGAAGATAAGTGGTTTCATTGACCTGCCATACCACAAGTGTGAAATGATGGTACCAAATAAGCCATCGTCGAGAGAGTTTCTAAAAAGTTTGGGAATGAAATCAAATCCAACCTTGCCTTCTTTAAACCTTGGGTGGATTCATTTCGACTTTCTATATTCACGTTTTGGCTGAGATGATAGTTATTGCTCGTTTTGTGATGAGTTTGAGTGCTCCATCGAGGAATGAGAAATATATCGTCTAAATGCCTTTGTCATTGCCCTATTAGGATTCCTGGTTTTTCCTAAAATAAGGGGAAGGATTGACACACGCTTAGGTTATGTGGTTCGAGATTTAGCCCAAAGAGAGGGCGAACCTAGGAAAACCCTAGTACCCACGATATTGGCGGAAATAATGAGGAGTCTGTTAGCATGCGTCAATGGTCGAATGTTTTTCGAGGGATGCAACTTTTTGCTGCAATTATGGGCTATTGAACACTTCTACATACGCTCTGACGCGTTAGACATGTTTCTTGGTTATGGCAACAAGATTGATAATCATCCAAGAAGAATGGTAGCTTTCACCGCCCCTATAGGATTCGTGGACTGGTAGATATTTTTGACAGAGCTCGAGAGTTGCCACATCCAATGGAAGCTCCATTGGTTGTCCACCCCTTATGCAATAGTAAGATGCGATGACCGATTCTTCATCGAGCTTATTGGCTTAAAGGGCGTTCAACCATACACTCCTCTTCGAGTACTCCGCCAATTTGGGCGAACTCAAGTAATACCACTCCGGTCTGACATGAGGCAGTTTAAGTATGAATTTGGATTAGCTAAACCACAAGTCCACAACATACTTCGAAGATGGGAGCGAGTGTTGACCATTCCTATGGGTGCACGACAGGCCTTATGCACACGTGAGTATTACATATGAATCCTAAAGGAGGTCAAAGACAGAGAATTGAGTGGGGAAGGATACCATGGGCTCACTGATGAAAGGGAAAACATATGGGCACACAACGTGTTGAAGATCGTGCATGAAGTCATTCCCTATTCAAGGAGTCAATTGACGCCAAGCTCTTGAAATCGATATCTTCAAGATTTCAGAATTTAGGACGACTTTCCCATTGTTACCCCATTTCCCTTAGTTTATTTCAGTTTTGTTTTTCAATTATGATGTATTGTTCGAATTTTATAATACATAAAGTTTGTTTATTTCCTCTAACTCTAAATGCCAATTGGCAAACAAGGCTTGAATTAATTATTGTGCATTACTTATATGTCGTCTTAGGCCTACCTCTAGCTTAACGAGGCTCCTTGCATTTAGGGCATTTATCTTAAAAAATGTGTTTATTATCTCAATTTATGCTACGCTCTAACTTGAGTTTTCTTTTGCTTTTACTTTTATTTTTTTTTACCCTTCCCCTATGGTTGATCTGTAGACCATGGTTTACCACACGCAATCAAAGGACACTCTGCCTTCTCTTCCAAATGAGAACCACTAAGGGAAGAGGAAAGCGGCTAATGAGAAGGTTATGAGTAAGACTATTAGAAAGAAGCATTCTTCAGACGAGCTGGTCTCAAGCCTGATAAAGAAGATAAGGGAATTAGAAGAAGAAGTGTCTGATATGCGCGGGTGGGTCAAGTTGTTACTGTCTGTCGATCCTACTCTGGAGACAAACATAGATAAGCCACCTGTCACAAGTCAAGCCACTTTCCACGATAGTCCTCCACCAACTCACCTTACTTTTCATCCTCCACCAACTTACCCCACTTCTCAAAATCAACCAAGTTCCATTCAAATGCCTCCAAAGAACACCCACTTTCCAAATTACCCATATCCTGCTCAACATCATGTTTATGCTTCCAGACCTCCATATCTCATTTCGAGTCTGCCGAGTCCTCCCTTACAAGCTCCCCAATATGAAACACCTCTACCCCAAGTCCTTTGGTATTGTGCGCCGCTCATACCATATCAAATTCATTCATATCAAATGCCTCCATATCAAAAACCTACTTATCCTATTCACAATGTCAAAACCTTTACTCAAAAACATAGTCACAAAAACCTGTTCAATGTTGAAAAGAGACCCATCAAAATTTACACTCCTTTGACTGAGCCTATAGACTAATTCTATGAAAAGTTGATGATTGTTGGTCACATTGCTCCTATCAGTGAAATAAGGATGAATACATGTGCAAAGTGGTTTGAACCCTCTAAGGTTTACGCTTATCACTCGGGAATGAAAGGACATACCATAGAAGAATGTCGGGATCTGAAAGACAAGATTCAACAATTAATTGATACCAAGATCATATGATTGGAGGAATTCGCGCCAACAGTGAACGTGCCAAAGTTTACTTGAACCAGTTTCCAAATAAGGCTTGCGCCATTTAAGTACAAGTTTTCTACATTCAGACAAGAAAAATACCCATGTTAGCATATGGGCAATAAAGTTGGTCAAATCTTTCATTTCAGTATTACTTAAGAATGCTCTGTTTAATGAACTATGTCAGACCTGATTCCCGTTTAAGAGGGGATATGTAGGCGCTCCTATGGAGTTCGGTCTTATCATAATAAAATTTCATTTTTCCCTTTGACTGTGTAACTGGGGCAGAATTTTTGAGAGGGTCTCAAAAATTCCTTCAAAGGGACATTTGTCTTGTGAATCTCGATACTGGGGTAGAACTCAGAATTCCTTCAAAATCATCTCTTCTCTCAAAACAGTAACTGGGGCAGAATTTTTGAGAGGGTCTCAAAAATTCACAGCAATCAAGCTACAATCTTCAACAAAGATCAAAATAACAGATTTGATACTGAGTCAGATGTTGTAAAGTCTCAAACTGTGCCATGGTCAAAGATTCAACATTACTTTTACAAATTAATATTTTCAAAAGCTTTTTTTTAAAAAAAAACCCTCTCTCCCCCTATTTTACAATTTTCTTCAAAGCAAATACCCGGAAAGGTCTGGATGGCAAGCCAAAGGGAGCACACCCGTCAGAGCAGATCAACCGCCCCCATTTTTAAACTCACAAATTTTCTTTGAATACAGGAAAAACAGATACAGATACAAAAGCCAGCTTCAACATCGTCTATTAAGCTCGACGAATTGCCAATAAACGGCGCCCTATCTTTCTGACAAGATAAAAGGACCAAGCTATTTTGAGCCCAACAATCGCCGATCAATGGCACCCTACCCTTCCAATCAGATAAAAGGATCAAACTACTCCATATCAATCCCGACAAATCAACTTTTCAACTGCACCTACTCCTTACAATAGGACGAAGGGTCAAAGCTACAATATTCTGAATTCGTCAACAAATGACACTTAATCCGTTTTAAAAGGCGAAGGTTTATGCCCTCAAACAATTATCGCATGAGCCCGAAACTATATTATGCCTGGAGATTACATTGTGCTCGAGATTACATTTGTGCCCGATATTGCATTGTGCCTGAGATCGCATTTGAGCCCGAGATTGCATTTGTGCCTGAGAATTATATTATTGCACGTGCTCGAGATTGCATTATGCCCGAAGATTGCATGTGCCCGAGATTGCATTGTGCCCGAGAATTGCATGAGCCCGAAGATCGCATTGTGCCTGATATTGCATGAGCCCGAAGATTGCATTGTGCCCGAAGATCGCATTATGCCCGATATTGCATGTGCCTGAAGATTACATTGTGCCCGAGAATTGCATTGTGCCCTATATTGCATGAGCCCCAAAATTGCATTGTGCCCAATAATACATGTGCCCGAAGATTTCATTGTGCCCGAAGGTTGCATTGTGCCTGAATTGCATGTGCCCGAGATTGCATTGTGCTCAAGAATTGCATATGCCCGAATAAACTCCAATCAAGCTACAAGTATCAACAGATGCCCGAATTACATATACACTTTCTTTACTCATTATTTATGTTCCGAAGGTGTCATGGTCTAAAGGCATCTTTCATGGCCTGCGGACATCATATCATGCCTAAGGATTTAATTTCTGCTTATCATGATCCAAAGGTGTCATAGTCTAAAGGCATCATTTTTCATGGCCCGCAGACAATATTTTCATGACCTGAGGATATATATATATATATAATATATATATTTTTATTTTTTATTTTTTTTGCGTATCATGGCCCTAGACATCATAGTCTAAGACATCATTTTCATAGTCTTAAGGCAAACATCATGGTCGATATGGAAATTGCATCATGTTTACATTTACCATTTATCTGATATATATTTGCTATAATCACTTTATTTAGTCATATTACAAGCTACAGATTTGCAGAGACTAACATTTTGCAAATAAGACATTTTTCAGCTCTCGGCTACGATTATCGTGCTTACATCTATCGCAACGAAAGCCCTATCAAACTCTTTGCTACTTGTATTACCGTTTTTCATTTAATCCTTGGCTGCTCATATTACCTTCTCTTCATCGGATCCTTCACGCTTAAATCGAAAATCCCTCTATCATGCCTTTCTCGCTACTCTAATGCTATCCATTCAAGCTGATATCGTTCCTCTT
>JAJONQ010061909.1:0-13685 GCA_036250385.1 Solanum microdontum
ATTAAGACACTAGGGTCACCTCCACTGATTTTAGACTCCAAACAACACATAAAACATGAACAACATACTAGAACACACCAACACGCAAAAGACTAGTTTCCAAACCTCTTGGTCGTCCCTTGATGTTTGACTTCTAAACTATTTAAAACTGACTAAAAAGGCTATTCTTCATTATTTTTAACAAGTTATTAATGCATGAAACCCATGTGAGGCTCTAGTTTATCCTACTTAATTTTGAGGGTTGTTACAGAATAATTGATTAAGGTAAGTTCTAATTTGTTTACTAGGCTAAAACTGACCAAAACCACGTAGTTTAAGGGTTAAACGATGTAGTTTAGGGGTCCAACACATGAGGAAAATACCAAATGACCCCTGACTTAAAGTTTGTTGAAGCCACCGACGGGTCTGACCAACGGACCATCGATCGATTGATGGCCCATCTTGTCAGTTCGTCGATCGGTGTCAGAGAGTGGGTTTCGGGGGGGTCTGACCTATGGTCTGTAGGTCTAGTCTTAGAAATATTTTTGGGGGGTTCTCGGACTGAAAGCTGGAGGTTGACTGATTCGACGTTGCAAGCAGACCTCATCCTATTCTAGGTGTTCAACAATCGTAAATCAATATAAAACCCAACTAAATGAGTTGGGGTCGAATCCCACAGGGAGAGGTACGTGTTTAAGAGTCAATTGGGAAGTATGAACATGATCAAATCAGTCATCGGTTTAAATATTATCGAATAAAGACATCTTTAAATTAAAGGGGTGACACGACTGTCAAATAGGGGTTTTGGTTTTAATTTTCAACTACAAACAGTGGCAAACAAAATGAAATAACAATAATGAGACGGGTTCTTGGGATGTGATTCGATTATAGGCTAATATAGACAAATGGGTAGTTGCAACTATTAAAAAATCGCTAGATATTAGTGAGTAAGCTAGGATATAGTGGAGGTACAAAAGACAAATGGGTAATAACAACTATTAGAAAATTGCTAGATATTAGTGAGAAGGGTTCTGAGAGAGTGTCTGGAGTAACATTGAAGGTGACTGCTATATATGGAGTTACAAAAGGCAAAGTAACATTACTGTGTTTCCACTAAGTGTACCATATGTGAGCCACATCCTTAAGCTGGTAGGATGCCATCTCAACCCTACCATTATTAGTCTCTTGTATCACTCCAAAGATTTTCTTAACCTCATCAATGAAGTTATGTGGGTCCTCACCAACTTGTGACCCTAAAAACTCGAGTGGATTCATCCTAGCAAAATCTCGAATCCAAGCTGCCACTAATCCACCATTTCTATAAGTAGGAACTAGAACCTGCTTATTGTTCTGGTTGGTCATACTTTGAGCTAAAAGCTAAATCGTATTCAAAAACTTTGCGTTCGAAACCTCATGATCTAGGACAAGAGGAACTGCATAGCATTGTGTGCATTAGCATTCCTTGCGTAAACTCTATAAGGAGGCATGATCTTAAGCACATAATGATGGATCAGAAGGAGAGATCATACCAACGCACGATATGAATATTAAGAAGGTAAAGTTTTTCCTAAAACACTTCATAGCCTCATTCTCATTAGATGTGGTGCACTTCACACCCATGAAAAGGACTCTACTTAGTGCGGCTTTTTAGACATCCTAGGACACTTAAACCTAACGCTCTGCTATGAAGTATGTCACACCCCGAAGCTACCCCCAGGACGCAGACACGAGACCTAGCATCACGAGTGACCCTAAGCTAACCATGTTGGCATATCATAAGCAATATAAAGTAAACTGAAGTAAAGAAATACTCCGCGAAAGCTAAATCATCATGTAAACTAAAATTAGGGGAATCCCCATAAACTATCTTAACAAATAAAAACTGAGAGTTTAACAACAACTGAAAAGTTAAACTCAAACGCTAAAGCTGAAACTAACTATGTCTGAATATAGCCTCTAACTTACTAGAAATGCTGGGACATGCCACAATTAGCTCTAGCAAATAATAAAAGCTAAAGACTAAAAGCAAAGGAAGATAATCATGTCAATCGTCCTCGAAGAATGAGGACTCACCACTGATGATGCTGAACTGAGGATCGAGAACCGTTCTATGTGTGATCTGGAAGCTAAGAACCTGAACCTACATCACAAGAAGATGTAGTGCAGAATATGCGTTAGTACTTGAAAGGTACTAAGCATGCAGGATAGAGTAAAGCTGAACAATAATCATAACTAAACTAAAGCATATATCTAAGCAATAATAAGAGATAAGTATAATACTAAACTGCGAATACTGAACATGAAGTAACTGAATGTAATGACCAAGTTTATAACATGCTGAGACTGAATATTGAACTGTGACTGATAACGTGATCAATGCAATAGAATCTGATTGTAAGGGAGCTACTAATAACCGACCTAAAATAACATGAGCTAAATGTGGAGTTCGATATATACGCCGCATCGAAAGGACCTAGTATACCCTGCTAGAGGTATAGAGACGTAACTGGCATGATCACTAAAATGATGCCCATAGAGGGGACTTACAACCTAAGGGGCACGTAGTTCTGGGACTTGAGGGTGATTGACCCTAGTCCACTAGGTATTAAGCTTCTCCTAATTGATTATGTAATTAACAATTTATGACTGAATTTTTGTAATACTAGATAGCTCAAAACTGACATGCTAACTTAAAATGCAACATTAATATGCTGATAATGAAACATTCAAATCTGAGGCATGTATATCTGAAATATTTGACCTAGTATGTGTAATTCATGAACTAAAGAACTACATAGCTAGGGTTCTAAATTTATGAAAGAATCTACACAAAACGATACTAAAATCGTGATAATCTGATTTGGATCATTCTAACAACTAAAACCTAACAATTTCTAACATTCAAGAAACCCTAGGTCTAGATAATATTAAGGGAATAAAGATTTTAACTTAAATCTATGGACCTACTGGGTGAAAGGAACCCACTAGTGAAATCCCACATACCTGGTGACAAATTCTATAGAGAAATCTTTCGATTTCGTGGCTGGAAATGATGAAAACTCGTTGCATTCTTGAACTAGGTCTTGGTCGACTTCCTCTTATGTTTTGCTCTAGGTTTGATGAATTTTTGGTGAATAATTGATTAAGGTAAGTTCTAATTTGTTTACTAGGCTAAAACTGACGAAAACCACGTAGTTTGACATAGACGTCTCTGTCATCGATGTCTGCATAACCGACTGTACAATTGTCTCCTCTAAATTTGGCAGGTCTCCATAGATGTCCTCCTTCAAACATCCAGTTACTCCTCATCCGTCTCAGCCTCTGACTCATCAGCAACAACATTCTCCATAGGTACATCTATGTTGGTCGTCGGAGGCATCTCAGAACTGCCCGGGACACCCTCAGTCTCAGCTTCCTCAAATAAAGAAGTAAAGTCTATAGACTTTAGATAGTCCACATCCTTCCTCAAGCCTGCAACCTCGACTTTCAAAGTCGTCATCTCTGAATTAGCCTCCTATCGACTCTCACAAGTCTCTACTCTCTATGTGAGAGCATCAATAGATGTTCGGATGGGTGTCGATGCAGCTAGGATGGCCCGCTCGAACATCCAAGGTACCACGGCCTCTAATCGGGCAGCCCGCACATCGGCAGAATGGGCTAAGTGTGCCATCTCCAGGATCATGGCCTGAGTAATATTGATGGGCTGGGAAGCAGTAGATGAACCAGAAACCTGGGAGGAAGTGGAAGCAGGAGTACCTGAATGCC
Organism: Solanum microdontum; assembly: GCA_036250385.1. Taxonomy (NCBI): domain Eukaryota; kingdom Viridiplantae; phylum Streptophyta; class Magnoliopsida; order Solanales; family Solanaceae; genus Solanum; species Solanum microdontum. Next base: position 3,745 of record JAJONQ010061909.1, read on the forward strand.
CAGTGGTCGGAGTAGGCAAAGGTGCCTCTGCAGGTATCGAATCAACATCAACCTTCAAGGATGTATCCATTGGAGCCGCTCTCCTCATGTCTACCTCCTCCCGTGTGTACTTGGCCTCTATGCGCCGGATGTCTTTGGAGGATGTAGGGGTGACCTTGATGTCCCTATTCTCATCACGAGAAACTCTAGCACGCCGGCACAGCTCTGTAATCAGGACCGAGAATGAAAGAGACGCCTGGCGCTGCTTGGCCCTCATGGCCATCTCTTGCTCAATAATGAGTCCCAAGTCAATGCTCCTCCGGGCTATGATTGACCCAAGGCAGGCCGCTTTTGGATGGCAAATGATGGACTCATTCTACGAGGGCATGATAAAGCTATTGATGAACCCGAACCAATATCGAGCGGCAATATTCATGTCCTTCTTCTCGATGGGAGCCCCTACCTCAATCTACCTCGGGGTGGTGTCAGAAATGAGGGGGCAAGCCAACCCTTGAGATTATCCAAAATGTCATAGTGGTAGCCAAATTTGGGTAGTCAAAAACTGACCCTCTATCAAATACAATGTTGATATGATCGCGACCGTATCTCACTATTGTCCCCCGTACCATGATGGACTCTACTGGTCTAAAAGCATTGTCCTTCTTCTTTCCCTTAGGTACCAAGTCACAGTATGCTGAGTAAAACTCCCAGACCCATGTAGGAATGTATGGGCCTAAGGGGTAAACTGCTCAAATCTATGGAACTTGAGAGTGTCCCACACATTAGGATACTTTCCCTCTAGGCTCTCTGTGGATAGCAATTTTTCCTCTAGAATCATCCTCAATCCCTGGCCTATAGCCGATTGAGTAGCCGAAGAGGAGGATCTTGAACTGGTGGCGCTGGAACCACCGTATATGCCGGAGTTGGCACTGTATCAGTAGGAGATGTGGCCTCTGGAACCCTAGATGCATCTTAGTGAGACCTTACACAAATTTCTGCTCGCCGGGACTGTAGAGGCTGGTCATCCTCAGGCTCAGAAAATGCAGTCTGGGAATCAAAGAAATCCCCCTCGCTGTCGGAGTTGTGATCCGGTATCTCAGATGCGGGCGCATTTCCCTTACCTTTGACTCCCTTGGGAAGTGCCTTTTTTCCCTTTTTAAAAAGGGTAGCTACCCCCTCATTGATAACTATGCCATGTGCTCTTTTGCGGGGCGGCATGTCCAAGTTGGTTCTAGCAATATCTGAAAAAATATCGTAGAATGTTAGAAACAGTTTAGGAAAAGTTATAGAAAGACTCACTGAACCAGTCGCCGAGTCGCCGAATCACTTTGGTGAGCCAGATCGGGCTTGCCAAAGGTTTAGCTCAAAAATTTCCCAGAAAAATGGCATGTCGGAGATGAGAAAGGCCTTTTGGTGAATCACCTACTTCATTCGGCGAGCACAGACTAGCCCGCCAAAAGTTACATTATATTTGAGGGATTAGAGACGCCGAAAGGGCGATCAAAGAAGACTTTCAGCGAGTCACTAAGTGAACTCGGCGAGCTCAGGCTTCTCGCTGAAAGTTACAGAACCAAACTCAACAAAACCACGAAATTAATGGTGATCAACGGTGATTTCAGCGAACCGCCGATTGGTTCAGCGAGCTCGAACTAGCTCGCCTAACTTCCCAACGTGCCTATTCTCAACCCCAACTTCCAAAATCAACCCTGCATCCCCCGAAAACAAAATCAAACAACACACCCACTCAATTAATCCCAGACCCATTAGACCCATGCCATCGGGGTACTCAGACTTCCCTCGGTTTGGCCAAAATTGGCCATTTGACGACTTTAGCCCTTAAGAATAACGTCAAATTCTCCATCATTGGGCAAAGCACATCATTTAGCACAATTTGGGTTACTCAGACTTCACCCAACTAGACTCAATAACAATTAAGCACAACCCACAAGATTACGATCAATTTTAAAGCACGAAATTCAGGTAATTTAGGTACGAGAGAGCATATCCTCAGCACGGCCACCCTCAGAATCTTTGGGCTTTTGACTCTCGTGGGGTGGAACATACCTATCCTTCTCCCCATCTCTTTCCTTCCAAGTGGGGTTACGATCCTCCACTCTCTATCACGGTCTCTTCAGCCCTCATCCTTGTTCCAACCTTGGTTACCACCCTGTCTTAGGTAGTTTACACGATAACCTCCTTCTTGGTTGGATAGGAAGTTCACCTCCTCATTGTACAAAGCTTCAAACTTGGCCTCATTGGGGTTTACACACCCAACACCCACAACATTTACACTTCTAGCACCCGCTCCCATGACATTCTTGGCTAAAATATCAAGTTGGGTCATCATTTTTGCCATGTTTTGGTCCCTCTCTTGATCTTTCTCAATCTGCTCCTTTGTCAATTTAAAAGTGAGAAGGGAGACCTGATCTTCACGGGTGTACCATGCCCGATTAATTTTGGTCATACCATCCAAGAGATGGGTTGCTATAATGTAAGGTTGTTGCATTAAACCTCCCAGAGAAAGTTGATCAGACACTCCCTTGTTCACCCAATCAAGGCTTTGGTAAAAGTATTGCAGCAAAACATTGTCGGGCAAACCATGAGTTGGGCATTGTAGCACCAACTTCTTAAATCTTAGCCAAGTCTCATGGATTGGCTCACCCTTCAAACGCTTGAAGCTTTGGATGATGTCCCTAAGTGTCATCATCTTCGAATGAGGGAAATATCTCACTTGAAATACGCTAACAGCTCTTCCCACGAAGTGATGGAATCTCTTGGCAATTCATTCAACCACTTACATGCTTCTCCCATTAGAGAAAATGGGAACAACCTCAATCGGACCAACTCTTGAGCTATGTTCTTAAAGGAGAATGGCGCGCAAACATCAACAAAGTTCTTTATATGCTAATGGGGATCCTCATGAGCCAACCCACCAAATAACCCTTTCAATTGCAAGAGCTACAACATGGTGCTTGTAATGTGGAACACAACGTTCCCTTCAGCCAAAGGCAAGCGAATGGCACCAACTCCACCCACTAGGTTTGGGTCATTTACATTCAGTTCATTGACATCATTGAGGTTTCTGAAGTCATCTTGGTGGCCCACTTGGCTACCATTACTTCCATTGACACTCATTTCCACTGCTTTGAAACAACAACACAAAAGTAAATAGATTTAACTATAACTAAAAAGAACGAAATTCAACTTCACAAAAAAAATCTCAAATAACACCACTCCCCGACAGCTACACCATTTTGATTTGACGTTTCAAGAATACCTCATCCAATTCTAAGTGTTCAACGATCGTAAATTAGTATCAAACCCAACTAAATGAGTTGGGGTCAAATCCCACAGGGAGCGGTACATGTTCAAGAGTCAATTGGGAAGTATGAACATGATCAAATTAGTCATAGGAATAAACATTATCGAATAAAGACATCATTAAATTAAAGGGGTGACACGAATGTCAAATGGGGGTTTTGGTTTTCATTTTCAACTACAAATAGTGGCAAACAATACGAAATAACAATAATGAGACGGGTTCTTGGGATGTGATTCGATTATAGGCTAATATAAACAAATGGGTAATTGCAACTATTAGAAAATCGCTAGATATTAGTGAGTAAGCTAGGCTATAGTGGAGGTAAACTTTCTCTCAAACAATTTACTCAGAATCAAGTTGATATCTCTCGAACATCAACAAGCATGCAAAATAAGAACAACACACACCTTAGTCCATTCACTCTCTCGAGCTTGTGGGATTGGGTTTAGGATTCACTCTATTGAGCTGAACCCAAGTCAACCCAATACCCACAAACCATCAATCAAAAACCTTAGTTCTAAAACCTCTCTCTCTCGCAAGCCAAGAACACAAAGGTAGAACTGCATTTGCAACTACAATTCTTAAATTAAACCACAATTAATGATTAAACTCACTTCTAAAAAGCATTTAAACTAACAATTAGCAATATCCATAAACTAAACCAGCCCATAATCACATAATCACACCCCAAGAATTGGGGTTTTAGCTAGACATCATAAAAAGGTAAAAACCATTACCAAATTGATTATCCATCAACTGGGTAAGAGTAGATTCGTCCTTACAATGCTCCAATTCGAAGAATCTCAAAGACCCACTTCCAATTTTTCAAAAGTGAAAAACTTCAATTCTTCAAAACTTAGGAAAAAAACTAGAGAAAACTTGTCTCAAGAGCTCAAAACTTAATAAAACAAAAAATATATGAGCTAAGATCCTAAACTAAATGTTCAAAAATGTATTTATAGTTGCCAAAAATGTGCTGCGAAGAGTCACTCGGTGAAGTAAGTCGGGCTCACCGAACCACTCGGCGTGCTGCCCATTGGTCACTTTCATCGCCCTTCTGCCTTGGCATTCAGCATCCTCAAGGTCTGTAACTTTGGGTGATCTAACACTGCATCACGAAACCACTCGACGATCCGCCGACTGCTCCTTTCTCTCGTCAACGTGGTTCTTTTCTTCAGGGCTTGGCACACTGGAACTTTAGGTGGTCAAGTAGTCATTCGATGGCTCGCCAAGTGTACTTGGCGATCACCAGGCTTGCATTTCTTTATTCTTTCAGCTCGATTTGTTCCCTTTTGCAAATTAGTGTCCTTGCTTTGTTCCTCAATCCATATACCTGGAAATCAAGGGTTTTACATCAGTTATTGGCACAAAATAAGCATTTGCAGACACTAAATCTATATAAATAAAGCCCTAAATGAGTCCAAATCTCGAACTCATCACTGACCCACAACCCTGGACCACAGACCGTGGCCTAACCTACGGTCCCGGCGTGGGTGGACCCTTAGCTGGATTTCTGGACTGCTTCTGGGGAGGGCTATAGGTGGCGATCCATATACCACCAGAACAGACCGTGGGTCACCTTACAGTCCGTGCGTGGCAACCGTGGGTTGCACCTGCAACTTTTGAAAAAAAATCTACACTTTGGTAGTTTTAGCATACGAGGTGTTACAAATGTGCTCGAATGAGAATTTTTGTCAGCGTGGTTAGCTTGAGAATTTTGTTAGTGTGGTCTAGATTGATCCTTCGTTCGTGTCCTGAGGATTCTGAACTTTTTCTGAGCCCCTTTGTGGTTTTTGACTTAAAATGACAGATGGGTGTGGGACCCACTTTTTGTCATGATTACCTCGTAAGAAATTTTCAACTACGCCTTTGAGTCTGGTGTATCAAATTTGGTATGGTTACATATCTCATTTGCGTGCATGGGGCTCTAAACTAGGTCGGAACACCCCGTCAGAGTTTTTAAGTTTTTGAAAATATGTTGAAATCTGGTGTATTTATATAGCAAAAAAATTAGCACTTTTTAAAAACTTCAAAATCCCTTATCTCTCTCATTTCTTGGCCAAATAAGGTGATTCAAAGTGTGAAAACTTTGTTATTATGGTGGATTTGCTGTAGAATGATTGGAAAGTTTTGGGTGCACGTCGTTCGAGGTAAAAATCGTGATAAACCAGACTGTTGTAGCCATTTTTGAGTTCTTGTTTTTGGCTATTTAAAATTGGTGATATCTTGCTCATTTTAGCTCTGTTTTGGGTGATTTAAAGTCCCACGTGTCGTGAATTATCAAAGCTATATCATGGAGTGTTCAAGGAGTGTTGGGAACCCTTCGATTTTGTAAATTATGAGTTTTAGTTGCTGCAAGTTATTTTTTCTTTTTTAAATTGATTAAAGTGTGTTTTTTTTGCATGTTGGGTTTTGCTACGTCTTGTGCCCCAAATTGTGTTCCATTTTGAAGCACAAGTTTTGGGGTATTGTTTTGGGTCTTTTGATGGAGTCAAATTCGGAAAGTACAGTGTGGGTCCCACAATTACCATTTTGACTCCAAAATTGACATGTCTCTGTTTATTGTGATTTTTGTGTCTAAACAATCGTACTAACATTGTGATCCTATATTTGATAGCGTGATAGCATTCAAAGGTCGTTCAATAAGGAAAAGCTCCGGCAAAGTGATTTAGAGCACACATAGATGGCTTAAAGGTAGACTACGCCTTCTTTTCTATTAGATTGATCTTAATTGTGTAAAAGCATGTGGATTAGAGTGAATTTGGGGCGGGTACCAGTTCTTAGTTTATTTGATTAGATACATTGTGCTAGGATTGATTGGTCATATTTCAAGTTTAATACCACATTAGTCGGGTTAGTAGAATTGTATGCTTATGTGCTAAATGTTATTGTATGCTTGTAATCTTTGTCCATCATCAACTGTGAGCATGATGTCCTTAGTATAGGTTAGGCTAGTGCTGCCTTAGACTTATTACCCATATGGGCTGGATAGCCTTGACCTTCTGTTGACGTCGTTCAGATGACTTAGCTCCTTGTAGACTGGAGTAGGAGACTTGAGTCTAATAGTTTGAGCCTTAGATTAGGCGTTATCACTACTTGTTGAACTTCTATATCTTTTCCCTCTAATTATGCGGTTTCAATACGCTCTCGGAGGTTCAATGTATCACTAGAGGCGTGGGATTGATATAGTATAGGCTTGGAGCCTTTTCTGTGATTTCCTGGAGTAGATGACATTCCACGGTGGCTATTGCTAGATTAGATCCTATTTAAGATATCATCACCCCCAGGGTCGTTCTTTCTAACTGGGCTGGAAGCGTATCGTTGGTTGGGTCGACTCAGTGATTTCGGCGATCACCCCCGGGCCTCTTTTTCTAGCCAAACTAGGAGTGTGCTGCTGGCTGGGTGTCCCCAGGTCACTCTTTCTAGTTGGGCTAGGAGCTGACTGCATGGTGGGACGACTCGCGATATCTACCTCACCCCCGGGTCCCTCTTTCTAGCTGGGCTGGGAGTGGACTATCTGGTTGGGAGTCCTCCGGGTCACTCTTTCTAGCTGGGTTGGGAGTGCACTGTTGGCTGGGTGGAGTTTGATGGGTTTTCTTGGTTACTTTGGGTTGGGAGACCGATGTTATCTTTCTTAGTAGACTTAACTATTTTGAGTACCTATCGGGCATATGGGGGTCCATTCAGGTTTTATTTAAACTTGCACACGAGTGTACTTTCTGGGCTTATGGGGGTCCAGTTAAGTTTAGTTTAGCTGTACTTAGTTTATTTCTGGTATGCTCGTGTGCTTTCTAGTCATATCCGTTTTGACCCTCTATGTCTAGATTCTATCATTTCTTATTGTTTTTACCCTTTTTGCTCAGTCGGCCTTTGATGCCTAATGAGTATCTATTATTTTGGTACTCATGCTACAATTTGCATCTATTTTGTGATGTAGGTCCCAGTACCAGTTACCAGTAATGATCAGTTCCAGCCTTCTTTTGCAGCTGTGATTTAGAGACGAGGGTAAGCACTTGACGTTTTAGGTTTATCTTGTCTACTTATTTTGTTTTAGCTAGTCTTGTTGCTTTTTGAGACACGCTTTGTTGTGGTCCACTTTTGGGACTTGTACTCTTTATCAGACAACTATGTACTAGTGGCTTCTAGGTTCAGAGGGGGATTTGTGTATATATTTATTTTGGTTTGCTTTCGCCTTGTTGTCCTTTGTTTAGATTATTATTTTCGCTAGTTTCTACCCTTACGCTCATTACTTAATCTTTTGGATTACGAGTTGGCTTACCTACTGGTAGGGTATAGTAGGTGCCATCATGACTCGAGAAATCAAATCGTGACAAGTTGGTACAGAGCCTAGGTTCACTGGTCTCACTTGTATAGAGCTTGCACCTAGTAGAGTTTTACGGATAGACACAATGATGTCCGTGTTTTATCTTTGGGAGGCTATAGGGTGTCTTTAGGAAATTCTCTATTTTGTATCATATTGTGCATCATGTCTATTATTGGTTCCTTGAAATCTCTCTTGTTTCATTCTTTTTGTAGGATGGCTCGTATGCGTGGTGGTACAGCACAGGGCAGGGGTCGACCTCCCATGCCAACTTGGAAACCAACACCAACACTAGCCTAGGAGAGAGACGAGGATCTAAAGCCAGTAACAGACTCCAGCAGCTCATATACCAACTCCGCCGGTGGAGTCGGGGCCAACCCAGTCGCCACCCGGACCAATTCTGACTCCAGATCTCCAAGCTACTATTGCACAACTCTTGGGTGTGCTTTGGGGTATGCAGCAGGCACCTGCCCCAGCTACACTAACACCAGTACCACAGGATCAGCCTGCAGTGAGGGAACCTCAGATCTAGCTACCACCTAATGGAGTACAACTCTTAGTAGCAGACAGACCTTTGCCGCCTAGGTTTTCTTGGACTGTGGGTGAGGATTCCCACGAGTTTGGTTGATTAATGAAATAAAGATTTCAAATTTGGAAAATGTAACTAGGGGAGTTCTCTTCTTAACTCGAAGTTTTCAGCTTTGAAGTGTCTTTTACTATGGGTGCTGATTTTGTGTAAGTTAGAGTGTAATTGTTATGTTCCAAATAAAAATGACATGATTTAATTATACCGGTAGAGTTATAGAGATAATGTAAAACAAAGTTCTATGTGATCTGTTTGTTAACTTATTGTTGATTCATTAGCAGCTTTTCAGGATTGTAGTAGTTGTTTTTCAGAATGCTAGCTGAACTAATCTTTGTTGTAGAAGTGAATTTAAAAGATGTAGTGGCACGAACGACTACCATCTTAACAACAAGATAGATACACAGAAAGAGAGACACAAAAGAAGATGGGAGTGAACACACCTCTTTTCAAAAGTGAGGGATAGTTGTCAATGTTCAGAAACCACCTTTCTTGCTCGATCTATTAGTTTTTGCAGCTCAAATCCTAAAATTTTCACTATAGCTTCATTTTTCAACTACTAGATTCACTTATTAATACACATTTTCTTTGTATTCCATCTTTGCTCCTTTACACTCATTTTATGTATCTATACTACTAAATCAACTATTACTATTGGGCTCGTGCTGGCACGGGCACTACGTGTCTAGTCATCTTACAAAAGGCTAATGAATATGAAGAAGTAAGCCAATAATTTGTTTTATTTAGGATTGTTGAATTACCGGGATCTATATTTATATCTAGTGTCTACGTAATTGCAGGCAATGGAGAAGTGAAGTGTCACTTTTCTTAGGCTAAAATTTATATTTAATTTTTAAAGATTTTTTTGCCTTTTTCTTTTATACTTCTCTTAACAATTTTTGTTGGAAAAAATAAATACTCTATCAAAAAGTCCATAATGGTTTACATTCATTGCTAAAAAAATATAAAGTAATTTTAATTTACACTAATATTCATAACTCTCATGTCTTATTCATAGCCTTCAAAGTTTAACATCAAATACAGAGAGGAATTTTCTTTTATTTGACATTAATTATTTTAATTACTTTTTAAAAAAAAAATTATGATTACGTGAAGCACGAACAAGTCTACTAATACTCAAATTAAAATTATTGATCTCTAATTATGTGCAAATGATAGTCATTTTTTAAATTTTCACCAAATTTACAAATTTGACAAATATATTCTCTTGATGAAATTTTATTTTATTTTTCATTTAAAAAATAAAACAAATACAGACAAATATAAAATGAGTAATGAATTTTGATACCCTAACCCGCCGGGAAACTCCGAACAAAAACCCCCAACTCCCAAACTCCGGTAGCAGCCATCATATAGCAAAATCAAGGCAATAGCTTAATAGTTAGAAAAAATGGCTTCGTCCGCCGGTCTCCGAGAATTGCAGCGTGACCTAGAGAACAAAGCCAACGATCTTAGCAAACTTCAAAAAGGCAAAAATCTTCCTTCCTTTCTTCTCTTTACTTGATCCTATTTGTTGTATTTATAATTTTATTTTGTTATCTACTGTCAGATATATCAAAGAATCATCAAATCAGAAAGAAGTATACTATTCAACTTGGTGAAAACGAGCTTGTTCTAAAGGTATGAAACTTATATTATTTTTTCAATACTTGAGATACATTATATTGAGTTGGTTATGTTATGTAGGAATTGGATCTGTTGAATGAAGACGCCAA
>JAJONQ010061938.1:0-11254 GCA_036250385.1 Solanum microdontum
CCATTTTTCTCAACACCATGGGTTAAATGAGACTTTCTTTGCACTTCTTGACTTTCCCTTTTCTTTTCACCACACCCCCAACTTAGGCTTTTGGCCCAAGTTGGCTATTCAGTCAATCACAATTCACGAGGATTAAGGGCAATGGGTCAAGAAAGGTCATATTGTCATCAAATTTCTTTCAAAGAAAGGTAAGGTTAAAGGGGTGTTCAAGAGAGGCTCACACACTCACAAGGTGGGCCACAAAAGAGGTGTATGTCAAATTGGCTCACACTCTTCTAATTTTCCTAAGATCATATCAAGAGATAGCCTTACTTAGTTGACAGGACCAACGGGGCATATTCTAGGTGTTATCATGCAAGGTTCACAGTAAGCTCAGCACACAAGGCATCGACACTAAAGTCAAACAAGACTCTACACTTTCACTACTGCGCAACGTTCATCTCAAAAGAATCAATTTGATACATGGCTAATCACAACGAAATGGAAAGAGTTCACATATAGTCTATGCAACTTCATTTGGTCTCATCATAGCCGTACATTCATGTTCGTTCAATTATGAGCACTATTCAAGTCACCGGTATTGATCAAAACCAAGACTTAAATTTGCTAAAGAACAACCACTATCAAGTACATACAAGAGGTGGTGGAAAAATGAAAATTTTTTTTGGAACCACCAGCTCAAACATCCACAAAAAGCAGTGTATAGCATAATTATAGATTTTAACCCAAAAATAACAAAACAAACATACACATACAGGTAGGCCTCACCCCATCACAAAGAAAAATCATTTGTCCTCAAATGAAAATGACACAAAATCCAAAAGTCAAAATAAAGTAAGACAGAAAATGAGGTAAAGAGGGGATCCTATCTATGCGGTCGCTCCATGTGTCGGGACTTCAGTTCTCGGTGTATCAATCTGCACTTGGGCTTCAGTGCCCATAGTAAACTCAAAAGCAATAGCAGTGCCAGATCCACTTGGAGTTACTGTGGACGTCTTAGTCGGCGATGTTGGATCACCAGCTGCACAATCATCTCCACCAGATCTGGAAAATCTCTAAATATGCTCTCCTCTCGACTCATTATAATCTCATCATCATGCACCATCATCTGCTCCTTGTCGGTCTCTGCATCTGACTCTTCATCTACTGTGCAATCCCTTCGTACTTTTTCGGAGGTAGCCGGAGGAATCACTGAAGTCTCTGGGGTATCTTCATCATCAACAACCCCTATTAATGAATTGAAGTTTGTAGACTTTAGATAGTCTACATCCTTCCTCAGATTTGCTACTTCGGCTTTCAAAGCCGTCACCTTAGAGGCCTCACCTTGTTTGCGCTCACAAGCTGTGACTCTCACAGTCAACTCATCAACAGAAGTCTGGAGGGGGGTGAGTGCAGTAAGTATGGCTCTCTCGATCATCCCAGGGATGGATCTCTCGAGTCGGGTCACCCGCATATAAGCTGATTGGGACAAATTCCCCATCTTCAGGATCATGGCCTGAGTAATCCTGGGAGGCTGGGAGGAGGAGGAGGAGGAAGCACCTGGGACCTGTGAAAAAGAGGAAAGAGTGTGTGTACCTGAAGGCACAAAGGCCGGAGTAGGCAAAGATGCCTGTGCAGGTAACGAGTCAACATCAATATCTAAAGAAATGTCTACGAGAGCTGCTCTCCTTCTATCCACCTCCTCTTGTGTGTACTCAGCCTCAATACACCGTATGTAAGTGGAGGATGATGGGGTGACCTCAATATCTCTCACAGTATCTAGGGGTACTCCAGCACATTGGCACAACTCAGTGATCAGGACTGGGAATGGCAAAAAAGTTTGTTTCTGTTTAGCTCTCATGGCCATCTCCTGTGAAGTCAGTAGTCCCAAGTCGATGCGTCTCCTAGACATGATAGAACCAAGGCAAGTTGCTTTTGGATGGCGCAAAATGGACTCGTTCTAGGATAGTATTATGATGCTGCTGATAAAGCCAAACCAGAACCTAGCAGCAATGCTCAAGTCTCTCTTCTCAATAGGGCCCCCTACATTCATCCACCTCAGGGTGGTGTCAGAAATCAGAGAAGCCTGCCAACCCTTCAAGTCATTCAGGGACTGAGCAATAGGCAACCCCTCGTAAGAAAGTGCAGAGTGCAGCGGTCTATTCAAAACAGTGTTAATATATTCACAGCCACACCCAACTTCCTTGCCTCTGACCATGACCGACTTCACCAGTCTGAATTCGCTCACCTTTTTCTTGCTCTTGGGGACCAACTCCCCATAAGCTGTATAGAATTCATGGACCCAGGTAGGAATGTAAGGGCCTCGGGGCCTGGTGAACTGCTCAAACTCATGGTAGTAGAGGGTCTAACTCACTTCTGAATACTTCCCGTCTAACCCTTCTGTTGAAAGTAGCTTTTCCTGAAGGATAGTTCGTAAACCATCACCTTTTAATTTATTTAGGAGCCTGGAAGGAGGGATGACAAGAGGCATGGGGATCACAGGAGGTGCCTGAGCTGGCACTAAGTCTGTTGCCGGAGGAATGGCATCTGAAGGGACTCTGGGGGACGCGGTTTGAGATCTAGCCTGGATCTCATCCCTTCGGGAAATCAAGGGTTACTTGTCTTCACGTTCAGACAACTCAGCCTGGTTGTCAACGGCTCCTTTCTTAGCTATGTGCTTCTTTCTTTTGACTTTGTCTCCCGGTGGGAGTTCTTGCCTTCTCTTCCTTGAAGGACCTGATCCCCCTTCGTTTATAGTGATGCCCCATGCTTTTTTCTGGGTGGCGTGATTAGATTAGTCCGAACCATATCTGCAAAACATTAAAGGAAGGTTAAATAAGAATCACATTAAAGCATAGAAAATTGATTTCAGACAGACTCACCGATCTAGTCGGCAAGTCACCGAACCTCTTGGCGAGCTAGATCGGGCTCGCCGAAGGAATTGGTTAAAAAATTATTGCAAGTCGGCGATGGGAAGGCCCTTTCGGCGAATCGCCGACTACTTTTGGCGATCAAAGGTTTGTCCGCCGAAAGTTATAGTGCAGAAAAGGGTTCAGGGGTACAAATAAAGGGCGATCAAGAATATTGTTGGTGAGTCGCCGAGTGCTTTTGGCAACCTCATGCTTCTCGCCGAAAGTTATATAATCAAACAACATATATAGCATGAAATTTAAGGTGATAAGGGGTCATTTGGCGAACCGCCGAGTGGTTCGGCGAGCTTGACCCAGCTCGTTAAATGGTCCAACGTGCCTATTTTCAATTCACCTTCTCAAATTTAATCCTGCAACCCTTGAAAACAAAATCAAAACATGCAATAGCTAAATTAGGCTCAAACCCATAGCACCCATCACCCCAAAATACTCAGACTTTTTCTAGTTTTTCCAAATTTGGCCATTTGATGACAATTGCCCTTAAGAAGGGTGTCACCCATTCTATCATTGAGTAATATATGTCAATTAGCGCAAACACGGGCTACTTAGACTTCACCCTACCAATCTAAACAACACACAACCACAATCTCATAAAATTTCATTCATCTAAAAGCACAAATTTTCAGGCATTTGATGATTAAAACAATACGGGCAAGATTATTAACTTAAAATTGGCATTTAAACAATCTATTCCTATCAGAGAGGCCCACCACACGACAAGATGATATGATCATTGCAAATGAGTACAATTTTTTTGAAAGTAAACTCGGGATTCGAAAACTAACCTTAGATGCCGATTAAAATAGGATTGAAATGCTAGGTGGCAAATAAATCCTAGTTCCAAGCACCAATCAACAACCAAAATACTTATTGAAAGCAAGAATATTGAAAATACTAACTTGGTGTGAGTTTGTGAATTTTAAAAGTGAGGGAATGTGAAGAGTTTGAAACTTTAAAACCTTTGGCCATATATAACCGCCCAGTTCATGTTCATTCGGTGACGTTAGTCTCGTCCGCCGATCCACTTGGCGACGCACCGAATGGTCAATTACCCCGCCGATTTCTATAGGACCTTTATTTTCGTCGGGTTAAGAAGGCGATCTTAATCGTGGTCGTTGACCTGGTCAGCGACTCGCCAAACTGCTCTTGAGCTCGCCGAGTTTTACAGGCTCTGAATTGAAATTATGTTGAGCAAAATAGTGTATCAATTTGGGCACGTTGATCTCTTCGGTAATACACCGACTAGACCATTTGCTCGCCAATCTGCATTCTCCAAACACTTTCCACATTTAAACCTGCAGAACTAACACACCATTATTTACAAAAACAAAACTAAAGCATTGAAGGGCTTAGGTTGCCTCCCAAGAAGCTCCTTAGTTAACGTCGTGGCCAGACGCAAGTCTTTCCTCACTCTCCATCATTAGGGTTGGCCCTAGTGTTACCAGGTAACACCAATAGTTCATTTGAGTGGAGAGGAGGCACTACATAACTCATGAATGTACTTATCAGCTGGATAGATCTAGAATGAGAGCCAATCATCTGATTCAACACTTCAATATTCTCCTTCATCTCTTCCAGCACTCGATCTTGTTCGGTGATCTTTTGGAGAATGATTTTTAGTGTGTCCTCGACACTATTGTTCTTCCTGTCTCCAGACCTTTTCCTCTCATGAGGGGGTATGTACCTCCCTTGAATTTTGCACTGCTCTTCCACCTCTGATATTTTGGCGGCCAAATCGTTCAGCTAAGTTACCAGTGCAGTTAATTTGAAGTCCCTCTCGACTTCTTGATTAGTCTAAGCCAATTTGATACCCTTTCCCTCAGCCATGCTCAGGGTATCTGCCTAGAACAACAACTTAAAGAAAAGTAAAACTATAAATAAAGTTAGTAAATTACGACTGACAAGAACAAAAGAATTTTACTAAACTAAGAATTCTCAAATAACACCACTCCCCAGCAGCGGTGCCATTTTGACTTCACGTATCAGAACACTACTTCGGTTCAAGTGCCAACGATCGCGTGTAGTGATATAACCCAACCAAGGGTTGGGATCGTTCCCACAGGGAGTGGTTCGAGAATTAATAGAACAATAAAATTTAGTTCCAATTAGTCATAGCTATAAACATTATCGAATACAAACATACTAAATTGAAGGGGTGACGCAAGCGTCAATTATCAATGGGGGTTTGTATTAATTAACAACTAAAAATAGCAAAAATATAAGGAACGAGATATGGAGACGGGATTCTTGGGATGTGATAGGAATACAAAATAAACTAGACTATCGAGTACATGCTTTTGATGGTAGATTGTTGAACATTTGGGACTAGGCTAGACTATAGTGGGGGTAAATTCTCTCTCGAGCAACTTACCCCGAATCAACTCAGTTTCTCTCGAACACAGAGTTGCCGCATTAAACACAGCCTCCACCTTATCCCATTCACTCTCTCGAGCTGAATTTGTGGGAAAAGGACTAGGATTCACTCTCTTGAGCTAAATCCATGTCGACCCAATACTACCAACTATCAATTTCGTAGTCTTAGTTTTACTACCTCTCTCTCGAGCAAGCCAAAAACACTAAGATGAAATCGTATTTGCAACTACAATCCCATTAAGTTCATACACAACTACTAAATGAAATCACGTTTAAACAACAAATAAACCATCAACAAGTACGACCCAACATATAATTTAACCCATATTCACAAAATCACACCCCAAGAATTGGGGTTTTAGCTAGACATGTAAAAGAGGTAAAAATCAATACCAATATCAATTTCCATCAACTAGGTATGAAGAATTAACTCTTAAAACACATCAAGAGTGAAGAATCTTAGAGACCCACGTCCAATTTCTTGGAGTTGAAACCCTTTGAATCTTCAAGGTCTTAGAACAAAGTCTCCAAAACCCTCTAAAACTTGGAATTGAAAATATTCCAAGTCTGAATAATAATTGTCTATGAATTGATTTCTTGATTGATTGATACTAAGCTAATAATTTCAACAAGTATTTATAGTGTTTGAAAATTTGTGTTGCAGCGGATCACTCGGCGCAGTTAGTCGGGGTCGCCGATACACTTGGCAATCCACCTTTTGGTCGATTTCATTACCTTCTTTCTTTAGCCTTCAACCTCTTCGCGCTTTGAGTTGTTGGGTGATATAGTACTGTTTCGTAGAACTACTGGGCGACACGCCTACTGCTCAATTTCATCGCCAACTTGATCTTTCCCTTCAGGGCTCAGTACACTGGAACAAAAGGTGATCTCCGGGCTGATCGACAATTCGTCAACTGAGCTCGGCGATCTTTAGGCCTTTATTTTTTTCTTTCTTTTCAGACGCCTTGTTCCTTCTTGCCAAGTAGTGTCCATGCTTTGCCTCAAACTCCAAATACCTGAAACTTAAGGGTTTTCATCGGATAGTGAGACAAAATATGCATTTGAGGACACTAATTCTATCAAAATATAACCCTAAATGAGTCCAATTTTTGGACTCATCACATATTCGGATTCTTTATGGGGATTTCAAGTTCGTCATTGTGAAATTTTGGAAATTTAGCCTTTCGGTGGACTTCTGTCAATATTCGGGGTTTGAATGCTCGGATCATAATTTCAAGAGTTCCATTAGATTTGGGGGATGAATTTAGTCGTAGGTGAGGTCATTGTTGATTTTTGAGAGGTCCCAATCTTGTTATATCCTCTTTAAGCGTTTAGTTAGTTTCTTGTGGTTCCACAGATGTTGGATGAAGGAGACCTCAGGTCCACATTTTGATAAATCCATTAAGTCTGTAATGTCGAGTGTAATTGATTTGCAATTATGGTTTGTGTGTAAAGGGTCCCGAATGAATCCTGAGGATCATTTCAATGTTTTGAGTGTTGGCTAAATTTTCTGGTGTTGGTGTCCTCACTCTTGCAGAAGGCTTTCTCTTTTGTGATCTCCACTTTAGCAAAGGCTAGCTCGCAAAACTGAGACTGACTTTTTTGCCGGTGTTCACTTAGTAGAAAGGCTCGCTTTAGCAAACGTCGCTTAAGCAAAACCTAGTTCACAAAAGTGAGACCGCTAGTTTTTGCGGGGTTTGCTTAAGCGACTTCAGAGGGGGTTTTGACCTACAAATTTTGGGGTTTTAGCCCCTATTTTCCATTTTTTATTTTGGGAAACCCTTGG
Organism: Solanum microdontum; assembly: GCA_036250385.1. Lineage (NCBI taxonomy): Eukaryota > Viridiplantae > Streptophyta > Magnoliopsida > Solanales > Solanaceae > Solanum > Solanum microdontum. Next base: position 7,069 of record JAJONQ010061938.1, read on the forward strand.
TAGCAATTTTTGAAAGGATTTCTTATGCTAAATCATTTGGGTAGGCTTTTATGATCCTAAAGTTTTTCACCATTGAGTTTCTAAAGCCTTGAATATCATTTTCAAGTATTAAATTTTGGATTCAAACGTTCTTTTTGTAATTGGGTTTTGAATTGATTGACCCATTTTTCAAAGAAATTGATGTGGGTATCAGTGTTTCAAGAAAATTTATTATGAATACTTTCTTGTACATAGATTGTATGGTTTGGGAAATGATTTAGAATGGGAATAATCAACTATATTGGAAGGATTAACTGATTGGGTTAAGGCAAGTGATCTCTTAAGCTTTGTAATCAAGTAGAATTGTCTACTTCTCTTCATTGTATGGGTGTTGGGAAATAATATGGAATGAGGTGAAGGGTTTTGTTGCTCCACTTGATTAATGTTAATAAACAAAGAAAGGGTAAATGAAAAGGCTTCGTGATGATAACAACAATTTGTGAATTGCCTTGTTGTGACCCTATTTGATTGATTTATGCCTTGATAGCTTGAATGTGAAGTTGAATTACATGACTTGTTGTCTCTTCGTGTTGTGTGATATTGCTTGTGTCCATTGATTGTTGCACACCTTGATGAGACAAGTGATGATTATTAATGTGAGGTCTTTTCCGACAAGTGCTTGTGATGTCGAGGTCATTTTTGGTAAGTGTAATTAAGATAAAGCCCAGGGGAAATGGTTTCGGCTAGTTATTTGATATAAAGCCAATGGAAAATGGTTCCAATAGCGACATGACACATGGCAAATGGGAAATTGTTTCGATGAGAGTTGATCCTTGTGTTTTGATGCTTATGATTGACTTATTGGTTAACTATGATTGATGTATTTGATACTTGTGATTTGATTACGTGATACATGTTGGTTTTTACTTGTGATTTTGGACTTTAAATATTGAGCCTTGTGAACTTTTTATTGTAGAATGGTAAGGTTGGGCTGATATATGTGGAGGTTGTAGTTTGAGGAGGTTTAGTTGGAATGGAAAAAAGTATTCAAATTATAGCTAGGTTTCCTTGTTTATTAGGTTGCTTGTTGGGTACCGTGTTGTTGGTACTCACTCCTTACTTATACACTTGTGTAGTTTCCGAGCTCGAACCAGTTTGATCTCCTCTTTCTTCTTCTGATTTTGAGGCTTGTCAAGGATTTTGAGAGTTAGCTTCTTGTAATCCCAGTGGGCCCTCTTGTTCCTTTACCTATTGTTTTGTTCTACTTGAGAAACAAAAAAACATTGAGACTTATATTTATCTTTCAAGTTTTATTTTTACATTAGTATCTTGTACACGTGACAACCAGGTTTTGGGGTGTTAATAAAAATAATAAGTTTTCTGCTTTTATCTTATACTAGTCTCTGGACACGTGTGTTGCATGTGTGTTCCATGTGATTTTTTGTAGATTCGTTAAAACAATTAAAATTTTATGCAAATCGTGTGAAGTGAGTAATAATTTTTAATGTGCGTCACGAAACATCAAATGAGGGGCACATTGTAATGTTTAAAATCAATTCCTTTGAAACTACCATCCGTAAATCAATTTTGTTGAAGCTATTATAGGTAATTTTTGAACTTTGTTTAGTAGTTAACACACTTCCAATAAAGTCACATGACTAATTTGAGCCAAATAACAATACAGACTTACGATAATGATAAAAAAAATTCATAAAAATTAGATTGGTGAAATCTAATAGAATAAAAACACACAAAAAATAGAATAAAAATAAAACATACACATCATTCACAAGACTTTATTCATATAGATTATAGATACAAAATAAATATAGAATCAATAAGTTATCCATATTCGGAATTCGAAAGCTACCAAAACAAAAGGCACATACCATGAGAAGGAAGTAATTGCACTAACAAATCCTATAATTTTAAAATTATGTATAACGAATTATGTATCATATTTTTCTCCAGAATAACATAGTACTTATTTCTGACAAAAGTAAAGACAAAATTTACCAGCGGTGCTTGACATCATATGTCACGACCCAGACCGTCATTATTGGCACCCACACTAACCCTCCGACGGGAGAACAATTACTACAACCCAACTAAGAAAACTAACCAAAAATCTAACATTTTAAAGATACTGAAGAAGATTTAAATGCAGAAACTATATAGAGCTCCCATAAACTCAAAAGGTTTCAATAACAAACTAACCAACCTAATGCGGAAATTTAACCCCTAGAACCTGAAAGTCATTGTACCAAAACATCTAAAGTGCAACAAGTCTAAGAAAAAGGGGTACAACCCCAACAAAACATAAGAAATATCTAAACAATAGTCTGAGTCCGAAGAGAATGGACTAAACAAAAATGAAGGAGTCCATGGCAACCTGAAAGAACTGGCTCGCCCTTGAAATTCGATCTCGAACACTGATCTCTTAGCTGAGGTCTATCAATAGCCGCCTGAAGATATCCTGTACTCAATAAAGAATGAGCAAGTGCAGTATCACTGTTAGGATCACACGGCTCTTCCAGTAAGCAAACATATACCAACAATCACAAGACAGTACACACACATATAAAAAAGTACACACATATATAAAAAAAAATATATATATATATATAAACCGATTATTATTTCAGGAGCAATGTACAATTCCAGATTCTCAATAACCAAAAGATATAACAGTACAATGGTCCTCTCATGGAACCCACACCCAAATTGTTACTGTGTCGGAACGTGACACCCGATCCAATGTATGTGTCGAAACGTGACACCCGATCCAATGTATGTGTCTCAACGTGACACTCGGTCCAATCAACACAACCAATCACATTACACTCATAATGTACATACTCATAATCATACAATCAAGTGTTGATTCATGGCATATAATTGTTCATTCATACTCATTTCATTAGGTTTGATCAATGGTGCCTCATTCACATACATGCATGCATTACAATGAAGCAATTACCAACACATATTACACAGACATGAAATCGAACCATCACCTACCTCGAAACCAAGCTTGAATCCCTCTAAGTTACTTGGATCTTTCCTTTCCGGATTGTTTCCGCTTGTTCTAGGTCTACAAACAATTAATATAACGCAAGGATCAATAAATTAAGGTCTAATTATCCGGATTATAACAAACCCAATAACTCAAGACAAAACCCATGATCCTAAGGTGCATCTTGGGCTTTTCTCCACCATCAAATTCAGGCTAAAAGCCTTCCCAAATGATAATTACCCATGAATCTAAGTTCTACTGATCGAAAAACAGATTAGGGGAGTAAAATCATTACCTTTAGCACCAAAAGTCATGGAAAACTACCAAGAACTCGTCCTGGGTCATCTCCTAACTCTTAAGAACAGAGTTTGCAGAAAAATAACGATATTGGAGTTTTTCCCCGACTTAATTCGCAACTGGCCCATCTAGCGGGACCCAACCCGCCACAACGGCCCTGCCCTGGCAGGATTAATCCCACCCTGGCGGTTTGTACGGAGACAGAACCTCGGAATTTGAGTTCCACCCAATTCACAACACACCTTTAACCCATGACATTCAAAACTACCCCTTCACGCTAAGATCAGATTTGGAGTTCTACTCGTCGGAATTTGATTCCGTAAAGTTGTACGGGTTATGCAACATCTTAGCTATCTACTCATGTGATCAAATTCATAATTAAATCTCTCATTCATTACCAGATTTCCCTAGACTTCACTGACTCATATTTTTTCCAAATCTAGACTAGGCTAGAAATTTCCAAGTCACTACTCCAAAGTTTTCTGGCCCCAATTCTTTCTCCATTAGCTTTTCTATAACGATTAAAATCGGTCGTTATATCATATATATATATATATATATATGAAACATGCGTTTCATATATATTTTCAGCTTTTACTATAAAATTTATGTAACAAAAGAATAAATCAAAAATGTATTTTAAAAGCTATGTCACTTGAGGAAATATTTGTTGTTATGATACGGAGACATGATATACCGTGAGTTTACGGTATTTCTAATACATTTCACTTACAAGTTGTGTGTGTCTAGGGCCTTTTTATATTGGTTTTTATGTGTGTTATCATGTTTTGCAGGAAAGGTGTTCAGGCGCGAAAGTTTAGAGACAGCTGAAGAAAATGCAGAAAAAGGGCATCCACGGAGGTCATCTACGGACCGTAGGTCCATTCACGTTCC
>JAJONQ010062025.1:0-11254 GCA_036250385.1 Solanum microdontum
ATACTGAAAGAAGTTGTATATAGCTGGAACAGGCAGAGAATGAATTAAGAAGCATCTCTAAGACTTTTGGAACACTTTTCCTCTTTGCATTTTTTGGTCATTACAGAAGGAAAGAAACAATAGGTATTTTGAAACAAATACTCACCAATACACTCGGTCATATTTGGAGCATTACATATAATTCTTGGTCCTATTTAGATATTTAGGCAAGAGGAAAAGTGTAGTAGACTGATTGTAGCTAAATGGGCTAAGTTCCATTTAGCTTTATTTAAACTTTTAAGAAGTTGATCAAAATTGAGAGCTTAAAATAAAGTTAGTGTGCCAAAATTCTTTTTCATCAAATAAGATAACTTGGGCCCATCATCAAACACCTTGAGTGAATATTCAAGATGGTTTAATTTTGTAGGTCAATTTTGCCACCTTAAATTTTCAATTGGATGATTTGGTTATTGATGAGTCCGAGATAATTTTAGTGTCCTCAAATGCCTAATTTATGCTATAAATTGATGGTAAAGCATTGATTTTAAGATATGTGAGCTCGGGAGCAAGGCAAGGACATGACTACCAGACAAAAAGGAGCAAAACAAGCTAAAGAAGTGAAGAACAGTGACGTTGGTGATCGCCAAGACCACTCGGCAAACCGCCGACTGGCTCTTTAGCTTGCCTAAAGTTCCAGCGTGCCAGCCCTTGGAGAAAAACTAAGTTGGCGAGAGAAATGGGCATTCGGCGAATCACTTATCCACTCCGCGATGGCAACCTTGATCGCCTAAAGTCACAAAACCCTGAGGACAACTGACCAATGCAAACCAGCGATGGATTGGAGCAAACGGCTGATCGCCAACATGTTCAGCGCAACCTGACTTATCTTGCCCAATGGCTTTCCGGGCCAAAAATTGGGCAACTATAAATTAAATTTTGAATCAAAAATTTATTATCATGCAATCATAGAATCATTTAGTAGGTTTTAGAATCAAAGTTTTTAATTGATGATTGTAGTTATTGGGTTGATATGGGTTTAGCTCGAAAGAGTAAATTCTAATCTCAATTCTACTTATCTAGCTCGAAAGAGTAGATGAATTAAGATGTGGGCTGTTCTTATCTGTTAATTAAGCTTGTTGATGTTCGAAAGAAATTACCTGATTCGTAATAGTTGTTCGAGAGAAAACTGTTGCATCTATAGTCTAGCCTACCCACTGATATTTAGCTATTTATTAGTAGTTTCAATTACCCATGCAATGAAATTTGCCTATGATCGATTACATTCCGAGAATTCCTCTCAATATTATTATTTCCTTAGTGTTTGATTGTATTGTAGCTGATATATAATTGACAATCCAAAACCCTCATCTGACATTCGTTGTCACCTATTTAAATTTATTTGTATGTTTTAGATAATTTCTATTCCTATAACTGATTAGACCATGCTTACACTTCATAATTGAATTTGAACACGTACAACTCCCTGTGGGTTCGACCCCAACCTTTCGTTGGATTTTATACTAGTTAACGATCGTTTACACCTAGATTTGGATGAGGTGTACTTGAGACGTTAATCAAAATGGCGTCGCTTTCGGGGAGTGGTGTTGTTTAGAATTCTATTATTGAAGTTGAATTGTGATATTTTTGGTTGTAGTTAAATCGACTTACTTTGATTTGTGTTTGTGTTGCTTGTTTTGAACAGAGGAAGAGATGAGCGTAACCGGAAGTAATGGTAGACAAGTGGGCCACCAAGACGATATTGAGAATCTTAATGATGTGAATGACCCAATTCAATTGGGTGGTGTTAGTGCAATTCGTCTACCCCTTGTTGAGGGTAATGATGTCTTCCATGTTACGAGCACAATGCTACAACTCCTCCAAATGAAAAGGTTATATGGAGGGTTGGCCCATGAAGACCCCATGAGCATATTCGGAACTTCGTGGATGTTTGTGGTCTGTTCTCATTCAAGAACATATCACAATAATCAGTCTGTCTCAGGTTGTTCCCATTCTCTTTGATGGGTGAAGCCACAAAATGGTTGGCTGAATTACCGAGGGACTCTATCACCTCTTGGGATGAACTTACCACAACATTCTCTGTGAGATTCTTTCCCCCCATCGAAGATGATGATGCTCAGGGATAGTATCCAAGGTTTCAAACACTTGGAGGGTGAACCTATACACGAGACGTGGCAGAGATTCAAGAAGTTGGTACTTCAATGTCCAACTCATGAACTACCAAACCACATATTGCTGCAATACTTCAATAGAAGTCTTGATTCAGTGAACAAAGGAGTTGCTAATCAACTTGTTCCCGGAGGTATAATGCAATAACCCTATGAAGTAGTTAGAGCATGGTACACTCGTGAGGACCAAGTGTCTCCTCTCACTTTTAGGATGATGAAAGACCAGATTGAAAATGATCAAGAGAGAGATCAAAACATGGCCAAAATGATGACCCAACTGGATATCTTGGCGAAAAATGCGATAGGTAGTGGTTTGAAGAGTGTAAATGTTATGGGAGTTAGTGGAACAAACTCCGAAGAAGCACACTTTGAAGCGCTTTACAATGAGAAAGTGAACTTCCTAGCTAATCAAGGATGAGGATTTTGTCCGAACTATCCAAGGCGGGGTGGAAATCCAGGTTGGAATAGAGATGTTAGCTCTCAATCAGACGGTCACCTCACACTCGGTGTCCATAAAGAAATTGGGAACGTATATGGGTCAAATTTCTTCTAATTTGAACTCAAGGCCAAAAGAGGGCCTACCAAGTGATACCTTGGCAAACATAAAGAATGATCCTTGAAAGCGTATGCACGTCATGCCACGACTTTAAATAAGGCATTTCTTGGGAGGCAACTCAAGTTTTTGATGCTTTAGTTTTGTTTTTGAATAACAGGTGTTGGTTTTGCAGGTTGAAAAGTGAAAAGTGTTGGAAAATCGGTAATTTGGCGAGCCAAGAGTCCAGTCGGCGACTCGCCGAAGAGGTCGGCGATCCTTGACTTGGACCGCCGTTGGAACCAACTAGCTTGATAGGGAACTCTGTAAAACTCGGCGAGCCAAAGGCTTATTCAGCGATTCGCCGAACAGGTCAGTGAGCTCGACTTTGTCCGCCGTTTGAACCTTCCAAATTGCTGAGAGTTTTGTAAAACTCGATGAGCTAAATGACTACTTAGCGCATCGCTGAGTGGTTTGGTGGGCGCGACTTATATCGCCGAATGGAGTACGAACTGAAAGGTTTTAAAGGCAAAACGGTTAAAATTTCAAAATCCTTCATCTTCTCCCATTTTAACTCCTGTACCTTCACACCCTATTTTAGATCTTTCGTATTTTCGTGTTTTTACTCTCGTATCTTGTGAAATCATTTCTCGGGGATGGAATTCAGATTTTACTTTGTCGCCTAGCTTTACAAATCTCATTTTCGCATAAAGGTTTGTTTTCTGAACCCCAAACTCCATATGTGGTTGAACTTGAATGCAAATTAATATTTTTTGTTGTTGAAAAGTGTTTGGTAATCATTCTGTGATCGTTTGTTTGCCTAATTGGAATTGAAATAAGTTTTAATCGGCTTTTAATCATGAATCCCGTGTTGTGCTTGTTTAAAATCATTTTAAATTTGTGGGTTATGTTAAAAATGTGTTGGGTCTAGTGGGGTGAAGTTTAAGTAACCCCGAATTGCACAAAATGTCGGATTTTGCCTAATAATGGAGCGGCTAACGTTATTCTTAAGGGCAAAAGAAGTTAAATGGCCAATTTTGGCAAAATCGGGGAACTCTGAGTACCCCGAGGGGATGGGTAGTATGGGTCTTACCTTAATATCATAGTGTAGGTGTTTAATTTTATTTTTGGGGGCTGTATGCTTGATTTTGAAGAAGTGGGGTCAAAACTAGCACGTTGGACCGTTTAGCGAGCTGAGTCAAGCTCGCCGAATGGTTCGGCGGTTTGCCTAAGTCCCCCTAGATCACCCTAAATTTCCTTACATTAGTGAGTTTGATTCTGTAACTTTCAGCGATAAGCCTGAGCTCACCGAGTTCACTCGGTGACTCGCCGAAAGTCCTTCTTGATCGCCCTTCTATGCCCCATAATCCCTTAAATACACTGTAACTTTCATTGAGCTACTTCTAGCTTGCTGATTGGTGTCAGCGATCCGCCGAATGGCCCTGGCCATCGCCGACCTGCTTTGAATTTTTGATATTTTTGCTCTGTAACTTTTGGCGATCCCGATCTGGCTCGCCAAAGTGATTCGGCGACTCACCGAATGATTCGGTAAGTCTTTCTACAACTTATTTTCTACACTTTTCTGGAACTGTTTCTAACGTTTTTCATGCTGTTTTGCAGAAATGGCTAGACCCAAAGTGTCCGAAAGTGACATGCCGCCCCACAAGCGGCCATGTAGAGTGGTTATAGATAAGGATGCAACTACATCTAGAGCAAAGGCAGCCAAACTCCCTACCAAAGAAGGAAAAGGCAAAGACAAGGTCAAGGCGCCCGTGGCCGAGATACCGAAGGCCATCTCCAACAGTAAGGGAGTCTACGAGACTCACCTCACCTCATCTGACACCGAGGGGGAGTCACAGGATTCTCAGGCTTCTATCTCTGAGCCTAAGGATGATAAGTTGTTGCAAGCCCGTAGAGCAGAGCTTTGCTCCAAGGCGACACATAATCAGTCTAGGATCCCGGTTGCTCAGACTCCTCCTCCTCCAGCTGTAGCTCCAACACAAATGGTGATGCCGGTGCCACCAGTACAGGGTCCTCATTCCCGATCACTCAATCGGCTAAAGGCCGAGGGTTTGAGGGCTATTCTAGAGGAGAAACGATTGTCCGCAGACGGAGTAGTGGATAGGTATCCAGAGATATGGAACACTCTCAAGTTCCATAAGTTTGAGATTTTCAATATACCCTAAGGCACCTACATTCCCAATTGGGTCCGGGAGTTCTATTCGACGTACGGAGACCTAGTGCCGAAAGGGAAGAAGAAAGCCAAGACCGTCAAACAAGTTGACTCTGTGATAGTCCGGGGCAAGAAGGTGAAGTGCAAAAGTGAGAACATAAATGTTGTTTTGGGGTGCACTTATAACTTCATGCATAATTATATCGACTTGGTCCAAAAGAAGACCTTGGAGGACATAAAGGGTTGGCTAGCACTCCTTTTCTCTGACATCACCCCGAGGTGGATTAAAGCCGAAGTGCCGATAAAGAAGAAGAATCTGAGCATGGCAGCTAGGTATTGGTTTGGGTTCATCAGCAGCACTATCAGTCCATCCCAAAATGAATCCATACTCAGACACCCGAAGGCAACATGTTTAGGGTCTATCATTTCCCGTCAGAAGTTGAATCTAGGGCTATTGATTAAGCAGGAGATGGCCATGAGGGCCAAGCAGATACAGACTTCGCTCCTATTCCAGTATTGATCACTGAGCTGTGCAAACGAGCCCATCTTCCTCGAGATGAGAAGACGGATGCGGATATGATACCCACCTTCTCTACTAACATCCGGCGTATTGAGGCCGAGTACCAGCGGGATGAGGATGATATGAGGAGGTTAGCTCCAGTGGACACATTCTCTTAGGTAGATGTTGATATGATGCCTGCAGAGGCAGTCCTTCCTACTCCGTCCACTGAGCCTTCAAGTACTTCTAGTTTCATTCCTTCTGCTCCTGGCACTTCTACTGCACTTCCTCCCCCTAGATCTGTTGCTGCCGGTACTTCTGTATCCTGACACCTCATCACCCAGGCGATGCTTTTCAAGATGGGGCATTTAGCCCATTCTGCTGATGTGCGTGCCTCCCAGTTAGAGGTTATTATTCCTGGGATGATCGAAAGGGTCATTACTGCTGCGTTGACACCCCTTAGATCTGAGATTGATAGCCACAAGTTGGCCCTGGATGCCCTGACCGTGAGAGTGGCAGAGTGTGAAAAGGGCCAGAGAGCCACTGATGAGGTGACGGCCTTGAAGGTCCATAGATACGTCCCTGATCTTTAGCACCGTTGAGATCCCAAATGGCCCGAGCACCAATGTTCCATCTTATTCTGATGTGCATCCGACTACCACCAAAGATGAGACTAAAGTTGATGAGGCTGCTGCAAAGTCCGAGGCTGAGACTGATGAGGAGCAGCTTGGTGTTCATAAGGAAGATGTTTATGAGGACTTAGTTGACTTGGAGGGTGTCATGTATGAGACATATAGGCAGGCCTCTCCAAGAGATGTTTCGATGGTGAGCTTTAGTGGAGCTAAGGATGATGTGATACCGGGCACTGATGCCCAGACATATGGAACGACAGATGCAGACTTCACCCCAGGCCTAGCGTGGCAGGATGACCTTTCTCCTCCCTCTCTGTTACTTTTTATACTGTTGGTTTTTAGTTGCATTTGAGAACAACTGCATATTTTGTTGGGTGGGGTGAGGTATTTCCATACCTACCTCTTGTGACTGTTTTATGAATATTGGTTCTGTTTTGATTGTCTTTTTGTGAATATTGAGCTTATTAGTTTTATATATATCTTGGTTATTGAATTGTGTTGTGGCCCATTGTTTTGATGGAAAATGATTTTTTGAACCAAATTTTAAAATTATGCCACCTCTTGTATGTGTGATTGTGGTTGTTCTTATACAAATTTGAGTGTAAGTTGTGGTCAATACTGATGACTTGAATAGTGCTATTAATTGAACGAAATAAATGTGCGGCTACGATGAGGCAAACTAAGTTACATAGGCAATATGTGATGAACATTGCACGCTAGCTAGAAAGTGTGGAGTCTTGTTTGATTGTTGTACCAATGCCTTGTGTGGTGAGGTTAGTTTGAACATTATGCTTGATGACACCTAGAACTTGCTTCGTTGGTCCGATTAATTGAGTGAAACGAGCAATTGAAATGATCTTAGGCAAGAATTTTGAAGAGTGAACCAATTTGACAATATACCTCTTTGTGGCCAGCCTTATGAGATGTGAACCTTGCTTGGCACCTTTTGAGTCTATCCCTTTCTTTGAATAAACTTGAACAACCTTGACCTCTTTATCCCATCACATATAACCTTCATGAAGTATTTGTTCGCTTGAATAGCCAACTTAGGCCAAAAGCCTAAGTTGTGGGGTGTGGTGGAAAACAAAGGAAAGTCAAGAAGTGTGAAAAATCCCCCCTTTTGATGGATTGTTTTGAAAAAAATGGAGCCCTTCCATATAAAAAAAAAAAAGAGAAAGAAGAAGAAAAATAGAAAGAAAAGAAAAAGAATGAAAAAGAGCAAGAGTTGTGAAATATAGTGTGTGAACATAGAGAAAAATAGGGTATCCGGTGATTCATGTCTAGTTGAATAATGGGGTGGAATTTGAACATGTTTGAATGTGAAAGAAAAGGGGAAAGAGTGATTTTCAGGCCACACTTCATGAAAGTAGGAGCCACTAAGCCTAAATGACCATACCTTTACACTCAGCCCCGTTACAAGCCTTAAAAAGGCCTTTGTGATCTTTAGTGAGCTAAAACGGATGTTGATTGAAAAATACGGGCAAGCCTATGGGTGGAGTCATGCATGTGTTCGTCGTTTTGAGTGTAAGCATTATATGTGATTCCGGGACTTTAAATTTTTGAAGAATTTTGTGTGAATATGGAATCTTCTTTGTTATGAGGGCATTTGAGTACTTTTGTTGAGCTTGAACTTGCATTTGAAGCAAGCATTGTGAGCTTGAGCACACTTGATGATGGTGAGTCACAATTTGAAACTTTGAGTGCACAATTGATCATTGCATGAGTAGTTTGAACCTTGTTGTGTGCATTCATGTCGAGTCTTATGCAACACTATTTTTAGACATCCTTATTCTGCTAATCTTGAGTTTTACTTGAGGACAAGCAAAAGTTTAAGTTGGGGGTGTTGATGAGTCCGATATTTGAACTCATTTAGGGCTTTGTTTTGATAGTTTTAGTGTCCTCAAATACCTAATTTATGCTATAAACTGATGTTAAAGCATTGATTTTCAAATATGTGAGCTAAGGAGCAAGGCAAGGACACTACCAGGCAAAAAGGAACAAAACAAGCTGAAGAAGTGGAGAAAAGCGATCCTAGTGATCGCCAAGACCACTCAGCGAATCACCGAGTGGCTCTTTAGCTCGCCCAAAGTTCCAGTGTGCCAGCCTTGGGGAGAAAAACCAAGTTGGCGACAAAAATGGGTATTCCGCGATGACAACCTTGATCGCCTAAAGTCACAGAACTTTGAGCTGACCAATGCAAACCGGCGATGGATTGGAGCAAATGGCAAATCGCCGACCTGTTTGGCGAAGCCCGACTTATCTCGCCCAATGGTTTTTCAGGCCAAAAATTGGGCAACTATAAATTGAATTTTGAACCGAAGATTTATTATCATGCGATCATAGGATCATTTGGTAGAGTTTTTCTTTTAGTTTTAGAGTTCCATTGTAAACTTTGAAGCTTTTGAGGCTCAAACTTGAAGATTTTGCAAGTGGGTCTTTGAATTTTACCCTTGGAAAACATTGTAAAGGCTTGGAAACTCTTATGCAACTCATGGCTTATCGAGTTGGTAATTGTTTTTACCTTTTTATGATGTATAGCTAAAACCCCAATTCTTGGGGTGTGATCAAGTGATTATGGGTTGAATTAGCTTATGAGTATAGTTAATTACTGATTTAAATGCTTAATTGAAGTGGATTTAATTGATAGTTGTGTTTTAAACTAAGAATTGTAGTTGCAAATGCAATTCCACCTTAGAATTCTGGGCTTGCTTGAAAAAGAGGTTTTAGAATCAAAGCTTTCAATTGATGATTGTAGTTATAGGGTTGATATGGGTTTAGCTCGAAAGAGTAAATCCTAATCTCAATTCTACTTATCTAGCTTGAGAGAGTAGATAGAATTAAGGTGTGGGTTGTTCTTATTTGTTAAGCTTGTTGATGTTCGAAAGAAATCAACTGAATTGTAATAGTTGTTCGAGAGAAAACTGTTGCATCTATAGTCTAGCCTACCCACTGATATTTAGTTATTTATTAGTAGTTTCAATTACCCATACAATGAAATTTGCCTATAATCGATCACATCCCGAGAATTCCTCTCTATATTGTTATTTCCTTAGTGTTTGATTGTGTTGTAGCTGATAATTGACAATCCAAAACCCCCATCTGACATTCATTGTCACCCCTTTAGATTTATTTGTATATTTTCGATAATTTCTATTCCTATAACTGATTAGATCACGTTTGCACTTCATAATTGAATTTGAACATGTACTGCTCTCTGTGGGTTCAACCCCAACCGTTCGTTGGGTTTTATACTAGTTAACGATCGTTTACACCTAAAATTGGATGAGGTGTACTTGAGACGTTAATCAGTTATGCACTAATTCTAACATGCAAGTCAAAATTTCAGAAAGAAATAATCATAACCAAAAAAAAATCGCATCCACCTTTGGAGCTCCTCGCATATTATGATTATCAATTAATCAAGACTCTAAAATCAACTTTTGGAAAATTACCAGAGAGAGAGGTGCAAAGCATAAGAAAAATCGAAGACAACATACCTTTGAAGCTGAACCGAAGCAGGAGAGAAGAGAGATCACTCAAACCTTGTAAATCTATTATTTTTTTTTCTAATTTGAAGTGGTACACGTGTTTGCCGCCGGAAGAAATTTTAATACACGTGTCGATGGAATATAAAGGGAAAGAAACTCAGCATATCATTGAAATAAGTCCATAGTTACTGAACAAATTAAATAACTTTTGGTACAATCGAACACAAATTCCCATTTCTACATATGAGGAATGTTTTGGTGTGTTCCATTTCTTTGTTTGTTTGGTCGGTTATTATCCGGACTTTTGTTGTGAATATTGATATCTCTCTTGCAAGTAGGGGTTGGCATGGTAACAGTACGGTATTTGAAAGTTTTGATATCGTAATTTAGATATTCAATTTTTAAAACATTATCATTATCATATCAATTTAATTTGGTATGGTTCGGTATATTAAAGTTTGATTTCGATATTCTACGATATGATAAATTGGTAACCATAATTTGTTTAACTTCGATTAATATATACTCGTATAATAAAGTATTATGACTTCGACAATTAAAAAAAGTATTAATTGTATCATACTAACACATTACACATGAAAAAATATATATGCGAAACAAAGTGCAAACAACTCATTTTGTTAATCAATTACAATTCAAATACATTTCAATCAAAATAGAGTAGTCAAAGTTTCTAAACATTTAGTTTATACTAATACTAGCTAGGTTGCATATTTGTTAGTGTGTGTGTGTGTATATATATATATATATATATATATATATAGCTGTGTGTGTGTTATTTATGTAACTATATACTTCGATATGGTATTTCGGTATGTTATTTCTAAATATCAAATACCATATAGGAGTGTGATTATGTAGTCGAATGCGTTAATTAGCTAATGAATGTCATTAATTATTGATTTTAATGCTGTTTTGAAGTGGGTTCAAATGGCTAAAGTAATGATACAAGAATGATAGGTAAAAGTTTTAATAACAACACACATCTCAAAATAATAATTAGATATTTTTGCAATTAGAAATGTGTTTATTCCATATAGAATACAATTATCACAGCATAAAAAAGGGATATCTTTTCAAATTCGCTGAGAAGCAATTTTGTGTACGTCTTTGCTTCTACGAGGACAATAAAATAAAAGTATAAGCCAAACAATTCCTAAGGTTGCATTTAATTTCACTTGCAAGTAGGGGGTGGCATGGTATGGTATTTACTGAATTATCATACTATAAGGAAAATTTTAATATCGTGGTTTTGGTATTATGGTATTTGGTATGGTATATGATATATGATATACATTTTTAGTTTTTTGGTATTCGATACGTAGGGGTGTACATGGTCGGGTTGGTTTTTCAAATATCAAATCAAACCATTTGTGTCGGATTTTTAAATCTATAAACCAAACCAAACCAATAAAACTTGGGTTTTTTCAAATTTTTTCGGGTTTTTCGGGTTTCCGGTTTTTCCGCTAAAGTATTTATACAAACATATAATTTACTTATACTTCTAATAGTTCTCCAGTCCTACCAAAATACAACTATCTAAGGTGTTTCTTAAGAATACAACACAAACAATGATATGATTAATGCACTAAAATATCTAAAAAAAGAATAATAATAATGAAATCGCGTAAAACAAATATTGCAAATTAACAAGTCATAATGAAAATGATCATAATTTAAAAGTACTAAATCATGCTAAAATAAGTTTAATAAATATTAGTTACATGACTAAATATTAAAGGAA
>JAJONQ010062114.1:0-10030 GCA_036250385.1 Solanum microdontum
TATAAGTAATAAGTTGACGAATATTAAACAAAGATAAGAGTTAGAACCATAGAACTTGACTCAAAAAGTTGATGACTTGGTATACCCCATTTTAATATGCTTGTAGTTATGCTTGAAACTAAAATTTAAAGAGAAATAAAAAAAATTGTAATTCATTTCGTTCAACACTTTTCACTATTAATTGTTATTTTTAACAACGTACAAAATATGCTAAAGTGGGTAAAATAATATATTTTTTAAAATATAATTTTTATAATAAATAATCATTTTTTTCTATAAATTTTTTAACACATAATTTATTCTTGATAAAAAAATCTTATTTTCCAAAGCATAGAGCAGGCCCTGTATACACAATAGACCATTAAGAAAATGTGCAAAAGTTTTTTTCAAAATTTCGACTTAAATGTCTAATAGTTCTACTTTACTATGTGTTCAACTATTTAATTGAAACAAATTATAATTTAAATATCTAAATAAAATCTGTTCATAAATGTGAGATTTAGAAATTTACTTGGAAACTCTAAACTACCCAAATAAATAATGACATTATTATGCATTTTCTAGACAAATAACATCTTGAAGAATCTGTATATATGATTTGATTAGATCAGCTAATAAGCCTCAAAATAGGAAATTACTTTAAAAAGAAAAGATGAATAGATGCTGAATAAGCACATGAAGTGCACAGCACATCACATCACAGTTACATATTAAACTTCCCACGATTCTAACAAATACAATCAACATAGATTTTAAAATTCTAACTATTTTTTTAGACGTTTTCGATAGATTTAAATTATGGACCACTTGATCATAAATAAGAAGGTATAAGGATTGAAAATTATGATTTAAGTTAACAGGTAGCATATTATCACGTTTTTTTTTGGCAAGAGAAAGCGGATTCCTCTTCCCCTTGTTAGTAATAGTAGTAATTCAATAGTCATATAGTCCAAAAAGTTTGATGATAGAGTGTATTAGCAATAATAATGCATGCATTAACTTTATATATTAGTAATACCTTATTAATTCATAGATCTGGCGCCTTAAAACACCTAAAAAAAATTTAATGAAAAAACTTTATGAGGACATCTGTAATGATTTGGGGGAGCATTATGTATAGACATACCATTTTAAGGCATATTTTCACATTTACGAGCTAAGTTTTAGAATTACGCGACTTTCTTATTTTTTCATGTGTAATAGCCCATGGATCTGGCGCCTCAACACCCAATTATTTTTTTGAAAAATTTTATGAGGATCTCCATAACGAGTTGGGGAAACATTGTGTGTAGTCCCACTATTTTTCAGGCATATTTTCGCATTTACGAGCCAACTTTTGGAAATTACGCAACTGTTTTGTTTTTCGTGTGTATTATCTCATTGATCTGGCACCTCAGAGCAAAAAAATATTATGAGGACTTATGTAATGAGTTGGGGAACCATAAGTATAGTCCCACCATATTTTTCAGGAGTATTTTCGCATTTACGATCAAACTATTAGGAATTACGCGATTTTTTTTTATTTTCGTATATATTAGCCAATGGATCTGCACCTGGAAGCACAATTTTTTTTTCTAAATAAACTTTATGAGGACCTCTGTAATGAGCTAAGGAAGAATTACGTACAGTTCCACCACTTTTCAGACATATTTTTGCATATACGAGCCAAATTTTAGGATTTACGGGACTTTCTTTAATTTTCGTGTATATTAACCCATGAATCTAACACATCGGAGCACTCAAAAAATTTTAATGTCTACCTTCGTAATGAGTTGAAGAACTAATACTTACAGTCCCACCATTTTTCATTTGTATTTTCTCATTTACGAGCCAACTTATAGGAATTACACGACTTTCTTTATTTTTCGTATGTTTTAGCCCATGAATCTGGTGCCTTGGAGCACTCAATTTTTTTTTTAAAACACTTTATGAGGTCCTCCGTAATGAGTTGAGGAAGCATTATGTACTGTCCCACAATTTTTTCAAGCATATTTTCGATTATTAGAGCCAATTTTTAGGAATTACGTGATTTTTTTGATTTTCGTGTGTATTAGCTCATGGATCTGGCGCATCAGAGCATCCAAAATATTTTTTAAAAAAAAAAACTTTAAGAGAACCCCCGAAATGAGTTGGGGAAACATTATGTATAGTCCTATCATTTTCAAGCATA
Organism: Solanum microdontum; assembly: GCA_036250385.1. Classification (NCBI taxonomy): domain Eukaryota; kingdom Viridiplantae; phylum Streptophyta; class Magnoliopsida; order Solanales; family Solanaceae; genus Solanum; species Solanum microdontum. Next base: position 2,171 of record JAJONQ010062114.1, read on the forward strand.
TTTTGCATTTACAAACTAAATTTTAGGAATTACGTGATTTTCTTGGTCTTTCGAGTGTATTAGCCCATGGATTTGGTGCCCTCGAGCACCCAAAAAAAATATTTTAGCCCATGGATCTGGCGCTTCGAAACATCCAAATTTTTTTCTAAAAAAACTTTATGAGGACCTCAGTAATGACACGTATACTCACACCATTTTTAATGATCGTTTCTGCATTTACCGGCCATTTTTAGGAATAAGCCAAATTTCACGACTTTTCGTGTGTATTAGCCCATGAATCTAAGCCTCGGAGCACGCAAAAATATTTTCTGAAAAAACATTATGAGGACCTCCGTAGTGAGTTGGAGAACCACCACGTATATTCACACCATTTTTAAAGCTTATTTCCGCATTTACAAACCCTTTTATAAGAATTACCCAAATCCTCAATTTTTCGTATGTATTAGCCCATGGATTTGGCGCCTCGAAGCACCCGAAATTTTTTTCTAAAAAACTTTATGAGTACCTCCATAATGAGTTGAGGAACCACCACATATACTTTCTCCATTTTTAATGCATATTTTGATATTTACAGACACTTTTATAAGAATTACCCAAATTCTTTGATTTTTTGTGAGTTAAAAGCTCATGGATCTGGCGCCTAGGAGCAAAATTATTTTCTGAAAAACTTTATGAGGACCTTCGTTATGAATTGGGGAACCACCACGTATACTCACACCTTTTTTTAACGCATATTTCTGCATTTATAGACCTTTTTTTTAATCACCCAAATTTCCATTTTTTTGTGTATTAGCCTATGATCTGGCGTCTAGGAGCACCCAAATATATTTTCTAAAAATTTTATGAGTTGGGGAACCACTACGTACACTCACACCATTTTTTTAACGTCTAATTCTGCATTTATAGACCTTTTTTAGGAATTACCCAAATTTCATAATTTTTCATGTCTATTAACCCATGGATCTGGCGCCTCGGAGCACCTAAAAAAAATTCTGAAAAAATTTATGAGGACCTCCGTAATAAGTTGGGGAACCACCAAGTATACTCACACCATTTTTAAACGCTAATTTCTGTAATTCAATTCCCTTTTTTAAGAATTACCCAAAAATTTCAATTTTTCATGGGTATTAGCCCATTGATCTGGCGCCTCGGAGCACCTAAAAAAAAATTATGAGGACCTACGTAATGAGTTGGGGAACTACCACATATACTCACACCATTTTTAAAGCTTATTTTTGCATGTACATACCTTTTTTAGGAATTATCCAAATTGCTCAATTTTTCGTGTCTATAAGCCCATTGATATGGCACTTCGTAGCACCCAAAAAAATTTTGAAAAAACTTTATGAGGACCTCTGTAATGAGTTAGGGAACCACAACGTATACTCACACCATTTTTAAACGCCTATTTCTGCATTTACATGCTCTTTTTAGAAATTACCCAAATTTCTCAATTTTTTGTATGTAATTAGCCCATTGATCTGGCGTCTCAAAGCACCCAAGAAAAATTTCTGAAAAAACTTTATGAGGAGCTCTGTAATGAGTTGGGAACCACCACGTATACTCAGACCATTTTTTTAACGTCTATTTCTGCATTTACAGACTTTTTTTTTAGTAATTGCCCAAATTCCTCGATTTTTTTATATATATTTGCCCATGGATCTAACGCCTCAAAGCACCCAAATTTTTTCTGAAAAAACTTGATGAAGAGCTTTATAATGAGTTGGGAACAAGTATGTATACTCACACCATTTTTAAAGCCAATTTTCGCATTTACAGACCTTTTTTAGCAATTACCCAAATTACTCGATTTTTCGTATCTATTAGCCCATTGATCTGGCGCTTCATAGCACCTAAAAAAAATTCTGAAAAAACTTTATAAGGACCTCCGTAATGAGTTGGGGAACCACCACGTATACTCACACCATTTTTAACGCTTATTTTCGCATTTACATATCCTTTTTTTAGAAATTACCCAAATTCCTCGATTTGTGTCTATTAGCTCATGGATTTGGCGCCTCGGAGCACCCAAAAATAATTTCTGATTTTTTTTATGAGGATCTCTGTAATGAGTTGGAGAATCATCACGTATATTCACATAATTTTTAAGGCCTATTTCCGTATTTAAAGAATTACTCAAATTTCTCGATTTTTCGTGTGTAATAACTCATGGATCTAGAGCTTTTGAGCACCCAAAAAAAAATCTGAAATAATTTATGAGGACCTCCGGAATTAGTTTGCCACGTATACTCACACAATTTTTTAACATCTATTTCTGCATTTACAGGGCTTTTTTTAGGAGTTACCCAAATTTCTCGATTTTTCATGTTTATTAGCCCATGGATATGGCGTTTTGGAGCACCCAAAAAAATTCCAGAAAAAAATTATGAGGACCTCCGTTATGATTTGGGGAACCACCACATATACTCACCTCATTTTTAACGTCTAGTTCCGCATTTACAAGCCTTTTTTAGAAATTACCCAAAGTCCTCAATTTTTTGTGTGTATTAGCCTTTGTAATGAGTTGGGAAACCATCACGTATACGCACACCATTTTTTAACACTTATTTTCGCATTTACAGACCCTTTTTTTAGGAATTACCCAAATTCCTCGATTTTTCGTGTGTATTAGCCCATGGATCTGGCGCCTCGAAGCACCGGAATTTTTTTTCTGAGAAAACTTTTGAGGACCTCCGTAATGAGTTGGGAAACCACCACGTATACTCACACCATTTTTCAACGCCTATTTCTGCATTTACATGTCCCTTTTTAGAAATTACCTAAATTCTAAGATTATTCGTGTATATTAGACCTTTAATCTAGCACCTTGAGCACCCAAAAAAAAAATTCTGAAAAACTTTATGAGGACCTCCGTAATGAGTTGGGGAAACACCGCGTATACTCACACCATTCTCAAACAGCTATTTCCGCATTTACAAGCCATTTTTTAGGTATTACCCAAATTTCTCAATTTTTCGTGTGTGCCCAGGCATCTGGCGCCTCGAAGCACCCAAAACAATTCTGAAAAAACTTTATGAGGACCCTTGTAATGATTGGATAAGCATTATATATATACCCACCCTTTTTTTCAAGTATATTTTTCACATTTACGATCCAACTTTTAGAAATTATGAGACTTTCTTGATTTTTTGTGTGTACTAGCTAAAGGATCTGGCGCCTCGGAGCATCCTATAAAATTTTTTGAAATAAAATTTATGAGGACCTCCGTAATGAGTTGGAAAAGCATTACGTATAGTTCTATTGTTTTTTTCAAGCATATTTTCGCATTTAGGAGCCAACTTTTAGGAATTACGTGACTTTCTTGGTTTTTCTTATGTCATGGATCTGGCGTCTCGAACACCCAAAAAAAGATTCTGAAAAAACTTTACGAGGACCTTTGTAATGAACTAAGGAATCATTACGTACAGTCCCAACATTTTTTTCAGGCATATTTTCACATTTATGAGCTAACTATTAGGAATTGGGCAACTTTCTTGGATTTTCGTGTGTATTAGCCCATGGATCTGGCGCCTCGGAGCACTCAATTTTTTTTTATGAAAAAACTTTATGAGGACCTCCATAATGAGTTGGGTAACCACTGTGTATAGTTCCACCGATTTTTCAAGCATTGTTGACACCCAATTTTGACCGACCTTTAGCAAATTTAAGAATGCTATTCGATTAAATACGAATTTCTTGAAAATATTTAGAGTTTAAAATTTTAATCAATTTTATCTAAAAATTATATATTTTAGTATGCATGCTTTATAAAATTATCGTAAATATTATTAAGATATTTTTTAAAATTATTAGTAAAACTAAAAGTAATTATTTTATTCAAATGTTTTAAAATTTAAGTAATTTTAATTATATAAAAATATTATGATATTTGTAGTATTTTAATTGAATAGCATTTCTTAAAAATTTTCCTCAAAATCATTTAACTTGTAGCCTATTTTATTCTAATTTCTTTCAATCCTAGCCTAATCAATTTCAATTTTATTTCATTAATAGCCATACTCTCATTGCAATTCTAACCAATTTTATTTCAAATTTGGCCATTTCAATTCAACCCTCAAGACCCTTTCATTTTAATCTTGTCCGTTCATCCTTAAATTAAATCATAGATTAAATCCTAGCCACTCATCTAATCCTAATCAACGGTCAAGATCTAATCTCCCAAAACCTTCCTATTTACACCTAAAAGACTCCTAAACCTAGAAAATATTCATTCATCTTCTCCTCTTCCTCTCAACTCGCCCTAAACGCCGCACCTCCCTCCTCCTCGCCATTTTTCCGGCGAAAGCCATCGGAGGCGGACCTCTCCCTTCTCCTCTTCCTCTCTTCCTCTCTTCCTCCATTTCTCCCCCTCCTCACTCTGCTTTCGGACGAAGCAAGCAGAGAAGGCTGCTGTCCGACCAGCAGCTGCAGGAGGCCAAATCGACACCTCCTCTCTGTCCTCTTTCCGGCGAGGACCACCAACCAACAGTTCCAACCAGCTACCAGTGAGCCCCGACGAGCAGCGCCGGCCACCAGCTCCGACCAGCAGCCTGAAAAGCAAGCAGCAGTAGCCGACGGAAACAACAGCATGCCCTCGATTTCTCTGGCGAGGTTCAAACCAGCAGCAGCTGTAATGGAGAGCAAGCTCTGGTCAGCAGTGGTATAAAATTCGAATTTAATGTTGGATAAATGACGGATCTGGACAGATCCGTCCAGGTCTGTTTCTTCTCAATTAATTATTATTCATCCCTTAACATTCTCAATTATTGGTCCTCGATATGTTTAATTGAGAGGTATTTTCTATGCATGAGATTAACGAATGCTTTGAAATTCTTCACAGAAGGCTAAGTGGTTATTTTTATCACCTTAAGCATGTTTTGCTATAATTCGCTGATGTTTGATTGTTCTTATGTCTATTATCGGTTTGTGTAATTTGTTGATCTGTAGAAGGAACTATAATTAGTATGTTCTTGATTCGGAATTGCTGACCTCTGCTTTTCAATTGATTATCCTCTCTAATTAATATGCTGCAAATTTGCTCCAATTTTTATTCCCTTTGTATGCGATGATTAGTAAAGCTTAACAAGATTTTCTTACTTGCTTATATTTGGTAGAAAATAAATTAAAATAAGTCCAATTTTGGCTCTCCTTTAAAATAAGGAAAACTAATTCTAATTGTCTCCTTAATTATTTCTTTTCCTTTTATGTTGTGCCCTCCCTTTTGTATATAAATAAGGCTCATAATTCCTTATAACAAAAAAAAAAGACACTCTTCTACTCAATCTTACACACGGACATTCTAACAATAGGAGACACTCACATCCCAACTTTTTCTCACATAGTCGAATACTAAAATATATTGCTCTCTACTCTTAAAGATTAAGTTTTCCGGTAAACCTAAAAGCTCCTCTCTACTTGTTATTTTGCCGTGTTCGGGTCTAGATTAAGTGTGGATCTTCATTGCTGATTTCTTTTACTGCATAACTGGTTAGTATCCTTAATACATGTTTAATTTATGTGTTTGCATCATCTTAGCCATCTTAAGTCCAAATTGGGTTTTAATAAATAAAAGGAAGCATTCGGGTTAGTTTTCCTATCCCGTTCTTTCTCGATGTGTGATTGTATATTCTCCACAACGTGTTTAGATCTTACATGCCTATATGCTACTTGTGTACATGAAATAATTAATATTATGTGTGTATCCATTTTTTTTATCATGTTACTATATTAAATTGTCTTTTACGTGTTATTACTTGCCCGTATTTCTCATTATCCCATCTAGCAGGTTTTGAACTTAGAGTTCAAGGTGTTGAAGAGTCTCCTAGAAGCGATTTCCGGACGAGACCATTATGTTTAAGTTTATTTGAATGGTGTAAATATTATTCATTTACTTTTAGTTTGTAATATTCATATAACTCTAAAACTCTATGATATAATTTGGGGATCGCCTAAGGGGGAAAGGGGATTTATGTGCTAATTGCTTTACTTATGTTGAGTCTATTTGTATCGTGATAATAATTGGCCCATAAAACTATTTTAACATGTTAGATTAAAACATACTTTATCACATGCTAAATAACTAATGGAATAAATACTACTTGCCTTATTAACACCTTAGACTTTTATGCAAGCACGCTAGAAAATATTGAATGAATAAATTGCAGAATTAATCTCATTCATTAACTCTGTTGAAATCACTTACTTCTGAATCAATTTGTTAATATCTCATTGTTGTTTATATCCTATTGTCTAATCTAATTTAACAAATCTCCTATGTGAGCATGTAATTAAGCCTGTCCATACTTAGAACTATTCCCGTAGGATTTACTTCAGCATGTTAATCAAGTAGTCGATGTTAATATTACACTAGTTTCAGCATGTTAATGAATTTAAAAGGAGTAAAATCTGAATCATTTAAATACCGATCTGTCCTAATTGCTATATGTTAATGCGGGTTTTAATTTTCAGCGTGTGCATACTTAAATACCATGTCTATAGGAGCTATAATATTTTTAGTCTTTCAAACACTTAGAAATCATGTCTATAGGAAAACTTCTCTCAATGTTATTAAGACTAAAGAAATTTGCTTGTTAAAATTATATTTTAATAACTCCCGTATGTCTAGCTAATCATTTTATTACCTGTTAGTCATTTATATATTAGGCCTATAGATTCTCAATTATCTTATGTATGCTGATAACTAGAAGAATTAAAATTGGCCTTATATGCTTGCTACCATTCTTATTTGATATAATTATTTTTTGCATTTTGCACGTTTTAAATTAATACCTAATCTGCCCAGTTTAAATTTGCATGAGATAAACAATCCTCTGCATCGTAATTAATTCTTGCCACTTAAAATCAACTATTAATTATTATTTTTTTGCATTAGTACACTGACTGCTACTTAAAACAAATTTCACATATTAGTCTAAGTTTCTGCTACATTAACGTGTTATTCTCTGAATAACATGTCACTTTAAATTTGTTTTACTAATAAATTTCTGCCTGAAATAATTTTTAGTTTCTGCATTAGGTATAATTTTCTTGCCACTTTTAATCAACTAATTACCCTTATTTGCATGCTGCTTTGCCATTTAAAGTAAGTTATTAATTAATTTCTACATTTAATAAATTGACTGCAATTTAAAATAATTAATTTGACATACTACTGCTACTAAAATATTTCTTGAATATGTGATAACTTTCTGTACCCTTTAAAATCAGTTTACAAATAAATCTGTTATGTCATTAATTGTTGCCCCCTTTAAAATTTGTATTCTGTAATAATTTGTTGCTACCACTAAAATCAGTTAAATAATTATATGCATTTTTTTAGAATTGTCCATCAATATTCTCGCTTGCTTAACTCACTGTTAATGTCTTAATGCTCGTATGTTTTGTATGCGCACACACTTAGCATGCAACCTTCGCACTTTATTTGTGTTTGCTAGCATTTTTAAAAATCTAGAGGCCAATATGAGACCTTACGTGCTAAGTGCTCGTCCAACTTGTTTGACTTGGTGTCTAGGTGGGACTATTATATTTTATTTTGTCTAAATTCACCCTAATAGTAGTCCAATGCCTCTTGGACCTTACGTGGGGACGCTAGACACCTTTTAGAGACGAAAAGCATGCGGTGGTGGGGTAGGGGTAGTCTAGGCCCTATGGAGATGATGACATCGACTCGGTCTAAATGACAAACTTTGGTTTTGTCTGTCCCTACGAGAAACCGACCGAAATAAAGAAAAGTCGAGTGCTAATCCTAAAGTCTTTCAGAGTCTCCCTTTCCTCTATCCCTTTATTTGTTTATAATAATTATATTTACTTGGGGTAGTTTAATAAAAATAAAATTGTTTG
>JAJONQ010062129.1:0-10098 GCA_036250385.1 Solanum microdontum
AAAAAAAAAAGTTGCGATAAGATGTGGAGCAACATAAAAGAAAAATCAAATTATAGAATTAATCTCTTAATACTATTTTTTAACACATTAGTTTTGGAATTTGAGACTTTTAAAACATGTGACCATCCCATCTTAAAAACATGATTGATTTAAATCTTTTAAAATAATGAGATTTAAGTACCTGAATTGAGTGGATGGGCAATGGGAAAATTGAGAAAGAGTAAGAACAAGACAAAAACAAAAGCTTCAACATCTTAATTAATTAGACATTTTTATTTAGTTAAGTATATCCTGAACATGCAAGGATAATTCATTTTTATAAACCAAACACGTAATTAATATAATGGAGACATTTGGATCAAAATTTGTCTATTCCGATATCATGTTAGAACAAGACAATAAATCATACCTTAATGCGAATTATTTGTTATTAGTGCGGCCTCGGCCTCCGTTACGAGTGGTGTAGTTGGGGAAAGGCACACCACCATTCTCAATAAACTTGATATCATGAAGAAGTACTTCATAATGTTGCTTCACATCTTCTGCAGTTTTATTGCCTCCAATAGCTCTAGCAACGTTAGACCAACGGTCAGGGGTGTCTTTGTCATACACTGCTAATGCCCTCTCAAATGCCTTGTTTTGTTGTAAAGTCCATGTAACTGATGATCCTTGTCCAACTTGAGAAGAAGACATTATAGTAGTATTATTTTTGATGAACTCTTTAGTAGTGAATATTATCGATGGAGTTGATGATTGAGTACATTATTTGTATCGAAGGGGTGCTACTTATATAGGATACAAAATGAGAGGGGTGTGGGGTCCAAAATGATATTTCAAGAATTTTATGATTTGTCTTCCTAGCAACCACAAAGACTAACAATGCTAGATCAACCAATATATATAAGTTAATGAGTATTTGATAAAAGTTTAAAAAAAGATAAAGTTAGAATTTTAGTTTTATGGGTTATGAATTTGAATTTTATAACAATTATTTTGAACAAGTATTGATATTTTTGGGTTCGAAACTTAATATTTGTACATATATAATAAACTTTTTGATACAAATATATTATTTAAATAAAAATTGATGGGTTCGATCAAATTCGTACTTATCTTTCTTTAAATATTTTCAAAATAAAATTTTACATATTTGAACAACTTCTACATCTTCACATGAAATGAGTGGTAGGAAGTACTTTTGAAATTATTGTTGAGAATATAATTAAGAAAATAAAAGTGTGTTTCTATTAACCGTTTAAATTTTTTTATGAAATAGTCTCACACTTCAATAAGGTATCAAAGCAAGTAAAGGTCATGCGATAAGCGTTTTGAGAATATAATTAAGTAAGCAAAAATATACTATAGATTTTTCTTTTTGACACATTACGAATACATAAATGTGTTATTTAACTTGATCTCGTCTGATATTTATATAATATAACTTTATATATACACAAATAGACACTTAAACTTATAAAAACTAACAAATAGACACATTTATTCTACATTTTTTTAACATATATTGATATAAAAAAGTTTGTTCGGTTGTACATGTTATTTACATGCTCCATCCGCCACAGCTTACATGACAGTACTTCTCCAATAGTAATCCCATAGAGCAAAGGATATTTTGTTGAAGCTGATTAATGCATTATTCGACTAAAAATTAACTTTTAAATTAATTATTTTATTTTAATTGCATGCTTTTATGGCTATATATAAAAAAAAATGACTTGACATAATTGAGACGATAAAATTTTAATTATATTTGCGACACATACCCGTTTTTTATTTCTATTTTTCTAAAACTTCTTGTCTCAGTAAAAACATGATATGCAATTATATGAAACGGACAAATTAGATTATTAATTATAATACTAAAGGGGTAGTGAACTTATCCAAATAATTTGAATCATATACACTAAAACCTAATTAAGATTTAACTAGTACTACTAGTTTAGCTTTTACAAATTTCTTCCACCTGCATATGACTAAATTAAACCACATCACATTGGGGTTGCCTAAACATTTTATTATTATACTAGTAATAGTAAGTAAATCAACCACATACAATAGGCATGTCAGTTTAGCTTATAGAAAAAATATACTTTACTAAATTTGCAAATTGCAAACCCTTCCTCTTTTATCATAGAAATGTCATGAATATATAAGATTACAAGTCCTAATGCACAATTGATCATACTTTTAAATTATGTATGTTATTTTGCCGCACTTAGTTTTCGAAATAAAAGTTTGTTCAAACTCACTAACTTTTGTATTTACTTTAAGAACTTCATTCAATATTCATAAAATATATAATTTATACAAGTCGATAACTTGAAATGACTAGAACCTTGTATTCAAAAACTTCAAATCATGTCTCCACAATTTTTTTACAAATGATGATATGGGCCACATATTGATTTGGCTTACAAAAGTTTTTCACGGGGGTGCACAATGATATTCGTTAACTAGCTAGAAGTTACGTCTAGCTAGGCTTTATATGTGTACTGTGCAAACATCTTGGCAGAATTATGATCACTTTGTGTGCAATGTTATATTTTTTTTTGTGTAGAAACAACAATAGTCCAAGTTTCTTAAAGCTTGTTCACCACTTGTATTTGTCCGTACAATGATGGTATTATGTTTTTATTACCAGAAATGGTGAACACGTGTGACCTACTACTTTACACAAATTGATTTTCTTGTACCCTATGAATCATCTTTCTATTGTTTTCTAGCTACTTCAACAAGTACAACAATTAATTCATAATCCCTAATTATAAACATGTAAGTAGAAAACAAAAGGAAGTAATGCTCTCCTGGCTAGAAACAAGGGTTTTTAATCCCCACCATATTCCATCGAACTAGCTAGAACACATGGTAGAAAATAGATTTTCGTTGAATACTGAGAAGTTTCCTACTGTTTTTTTTTTCTTAGTGACTCTATCAAAATAATTGTAATAGCCATTAAATATTTTTAGTAGAATATTTCAATAAAAAAATAATAATGATTGTTTAGTAGAATTTGTTTCATTCGTTATAGAACACTGGGTACATTTGTACCCCTCTGTCCCTAATTACTTGTCCACTTTTGAATTGACACACTCTTTCATCTAAGGATGCCTAACCGCCGCACCGATCATTCGGGAGAAGGCGGGACACTGCGAGGTGGATAGTTTATCTGGGGCAGATGCCTCCTAAAGAGTACCGGAGGAAATATGGTCCGAAGAATCTCGATAGTATTAAGAAAACAATTAATGACATAATGAGTTTACCATTTTACCCCTATTAATTATGAAGTGGATGAAAAATTCTACATTTTTCAAAATAATTAATCATTTAATTGAGGGTATAATAGGTAAAAAAAAATTGTCCTTTCTTGATTTATCAAAATTGACAAGTAATTAGGGACAACTCTAAAAGAAAAAATGGACAAGTAATTAGGGACAGAGAGAATATTATTTACTCAGTAAATTTTTTGTAAATTTGCATAAGATTTACTACCAGCAGAAAACTTGACACTTGTCCGATTTCGATTAGACTGCGTTATAAAATCTCAAGTAACAAACTCACAGAGATGTATATTGGGCTATGGAAGCTTACTTTTGTAGCCAATTAATTAGTTTGATTTAAGCAAAACGGTCAGAATTTTCACAAAGAAAATTAATGGACAGTTGGTGTGACGATAATCTTCTTTATATTTGTACCATTCCCTCCTTGAGGAAATCTCGTATCCAACCCCGTCTTTATTCGGAAAAAAAGAACTCTTTAAAAAATGTTTGTCTACTAAAAAACGTAAATAGTAAATATATGGCTAAGATAGAAATTATTGTTGATAAGATTAGTTAGTTTAGTGTATTGTTCATTCACAGAATTAGTTAATTATTGTTCATTCACATAGTTAGTTAGTTAGTTAGTTAGGAATCACAAGTTTACAATTTCATAGTCAGTTGAGTTTGTTAGAGGACTCTATCAATGTGTATATATATATACACATACATTGTATTGATTACAGTTAGTTTTTCATATTCTCAATAATATCTTTTCCCTTTTCTCTCTGATTGTTGGTGAGAGCTCAACCTTCATTAATGGAGGAAGGTTATCGTTTTGCAACTTGAGCTGCTGTTTTTGTCATGGTATCAGAGTTTAGAGATATTTCCTACTCCTTCTTTCTCATCGTAAGCTTGTGCGATTGATTTCTATTTTCTTTCATTGATTTCTGGTTCGTTATCGTTTTCTCTTTAGACAATCTCACTGTTGTTTTTCTCCACTTCAATTTGAGCTACTTGATCATACTCCTAATTTGTTCCATGGTGACGTTCCAGCTGAAACAACCAGTTCCAACACTCCAATTCGATTGGATTTCAATAGCCCATTTTATCTGCATTCTTCAGATAAAGCAAGTTTTACCTTGCTTCCTGTTGTTTTCGATGGAACTAGCTACAGGTCATGGAGACGAGCTGTTCTTAGGGCTTTATCAGTTAAGAGTAAAACTGGATTTATTAATGGCAAAGTCGTGAAGCCAGATCCTATAGATCCAACCTTCATGCAGTGGGAAAAATGTGACAATATGGTGACTTCATGGATCCTAAATTCTCTTTCACCAGATCTGCGAGATAGCTTGCAATACGTTAACAATGTCAAGGAACTTTGGGAGGAATTGGAGGATAAATATGATCAAACAAATGGTTGTAAGCTTTATCTGTTGCAAAAGGAGATTAATGATCTTGTGCAGAGTGCCCTGGATATTACTAGTTATTATACTAAAATGAAGAAATTGTGGGAGGAGATGAATACTCTTGATGTCAATTCTCAATGCACTTGTGTGTGTGTCTGTGGTGGAAAGATCAAAATGCATAAAGTCGAACAAGACAAAAGACTCATACATTTTCTAATGGGCTTGAATGAAATGTATATTGTCATACGTGGGAACATTCTCATGATGACTACTCTATCAACTATAGCACAAGTATTTGCCATACTGTCACAGGAAGAAAGGCAGAGGGAAGTGAAGCCTCTCAATCACATGGCTTTACAATCCACTTCCCTAAATGTTTCTTTAGCATCTCAGCACAATAAAGGATCCAAAAGCTTCAAGGTAAACTACAACTCTCATAGAGGAAATACATGCAGTTCCAACAACTCCAATAATACATTTAGGGGAAATTCCAGTACTGGGAACAGGTCAAATTTGTTCTGTGAGTACTGCAAACGAACTGGACACACTAAGGATAGGTGTTATAAGCTTCATGGTTATCCAACCAATACAAAAGCTCCAAGAGGAAAGTGCTCAGGATCTGCAGCAAATGTGCATGCCTTTGAGGATAATAGAAGCAGTGTGAGGAAACTGCTGAGCAGGGAAGACAAATTCCATTGAACTTGTCCAGCAGCTACTTAATCTACTTGAAACTCTGCAAGTTGGAGTTGATTGATCAGGAAGCATGGCAGGTGGATCAGTGAACCTAGCAGGTATACTTGTTTGTTATTTTTCTATAAATGAGATAAGTGATTTGTCATGTAAATGTATTAGATTAATTGGTGGCTATTGGATCATATATTCAGGAGCATCACACCACCTAATTTACACAAAATATGCCCTTACAAACCTTAGAACATTACCCTATCCTTTCCTCATTACATTACCAAATAGATACAAAGTTAAAGTGATTGAAATTGGTGATGTTTGTTTGACTTCTACACTGACTTTATACAAAGTTTTGTTTATACCTAGCTTCAAGTTCAATTTGATATCAGTTCATTGTTTAGCTCTTCAACTCAAGGGAATAGTTAGCTTTAACAGCTCTTCTTATTTACTACAGGGCCTTTTCTGAAAAGCCCTCTGGCACTTGGTAAGGCCAAGAATGGTCTTTATTTTTTCTATCCAAAGTGCCACAATTGTCCACCTGCAGATGGCAATATTGCCTCTTATGTTAGATGTCAACCTGTTTCTTCTTTTAACTACGGTAAGATAGCTTCTGTTGGAGATGAAGGTCAAATTTCATCTCAAAATGTAAAATACTTTCATACAATCAATAAAGAAGCTTGTGTTGTTGATCATATTTCATGTTCTGATGTTAATTCCTCTCCTGGTACTAACTTTACTCACAATCATGACATTGAATTCTTATGGCATGTTAGGTTGGGACATGTACCTTTTGTAAAAATGAAAACTATTTTCACCATACCTCTGAACTTTTCCAGTAAGCAACCCTTCACTTGCATAATATGTCATATGGCTAGACAAACTAGAATGCTCTTCCCAGAAAGTACAACTACAACCAGTACAACATTTAAACTGCTTCACATTGACTTATGGGGACCATACCACACACCTACCCATGATGGTCACCATTATTTTTTAACTATGGTGGATGACTATAGTAGGTCAACTTGGACACAACTACTAAGTTGCAAAAGTAATGCATTGCAGACCACAAAAGCTTTCATTTCTTTTATAGAAAAATCAGTTTTATACCAAATTGAAAACTATCACATCTGACAATGGTTTGGAATTTACAAGTACTGAAGCAACTAATTTCTTTCAAGAAAAATGTATAATACACCAAGCATCGTGTCCTTATACATCACAACAAAATGGTGTAGTTGAAAGGAAGCACAAATATCTCCTTGAATTAGGAAGGGCACTTATATTCCAATCAAAACTGCCCATGAAGTATTAGGGAGAGTGTGTCCTGACAGCCACATATCTTATTAATAGACTGCCTACTAAACTCTTACAAAACAAGTCCCCACATGAACTACTATATCAAAGAAAACCAACTTACTCCCACCTAAGAAGTTTTGGATGCCTTTGTTTTCCAACTACCTTGAAAACTCATAAGGACAAGTTTGAGCCAAGGGCAACACCACATGTCTTCATTGGATACCCTTTCAATACAAAAGACTACAAGGTCCTAGACTTGGCTACCAAGAGAATTCATGTGTCCAGAGATGTCTTTTTTCATGAAGCTGTTTTTTCTTTTGTTATTTCTCCTGTCGGTTCCAATTTTAGTTTTGTCTTGAATCTCTTGTAAGCCATTCTGATACATTGCCTTGCATGTCTAGTAAAGCAAATGATTTTGTTAATAATGAAGTATTGAATTATGACACATTAGTTGAAGTCACTACTAACCATGTTTCCACAAATACTAATGCACAAACCACTGAACCTACAGTTCTTATGTCTCCAACTAGACCTAACACATTTATCCTTGTTGATGTTCCACTTGCACCTAGAAGATCAACTAGGACCCGTCACACCCCAAGTTACCTGAAAGACTACACTTATACAATACCCAACTTGTCTTCTTCAACATCCACTTCTGATCCACACCACTCACTCACATCCACTTCTAATCCACACCACTCACTCACATATTTCTTTTCTTACGCTGATCATGTATGTTTTACTAGTCTGTGTCCTAGTAGTTAGCAGTTGATCAATAATGTTTCACATGATATTGAACCTTCTTCTTATGAAGAGTCAATTTTGAATCATGTCTGGCAAGTGGCAATAACACAGGAATTTGATGCCTTGTATGCAAATGATACTTGGGAACTAGTTAGTTTGCCTAAAGGAAAGAATGTTATTTGGTGTAGATGGGTGTACAAGATTAAACACAAGGCAGATGATAGTGTAGAGAGGTTCAAGGCTAGACTGGTGGTAAAGGAGTACACTCAGCAGGGTGGAGTAGATTATAATGAGACATTCCCACATGTGGTAAAAATGACCATTGTTAGGTCTCTAATTTCTTTAGCAGTCAAGAGAGGCTGGAACATGTATCAATTGGATATTAATAATGCTTTCCTTCATGGTGATTTAAATGAGGAAGTTTACATGGCATTACCACGGGGACTGACAGTGGACAGTAATAACATGGTTTGTAAATTGAAAAAGTCATTGTATGGCTTAAAGCAGGCCAGTAGACAGTGGTATGACAAGCTGGCCAACAGCCTCTACTCAAAAGGTTACACCCATTCTAACAATGATTATTTACTATTATATAAGAAGAATGAGTGCTCCCTAGTTTTTATTGCAGTATATGTTGACGATATCATTCTAACTGGGACAAACATAAATGAGATCACTTATTTAAATGTGTTCTTACATGATCAGTTCAGAATAAATGATTGGGGCAGGCTGCATTATTTTCTTGGTCTGGAAATTTTGTACAGACAGAATGGTATTCTTATATCCCAAAGGATGCTTCACCATTGGACTCTAATGAAAAGTTGAGACTTACAGAAGGCACACCACTATCAGATCCTACTCACTATAGAAAGCTAGTGGGGAAGCTTAATTTTCTCACCAACACAAGGATGGATATAACATATAGTGTACAACACCTCAGTCAGTTTATGCAATCTCCTAGAGGGCCCCATTTGAAGGCAACTTATCATGTGCTCAGAAATCTACAATAGGACCCTACATTAGGAGTTTTCATCTCTAATAAATCTGACCTCACCATCAGTGCTTATTGTGACTCAGATTGGGCCTCTTGTCCTGATTCAAGGAAGTCGGTGAGTGGCTATTTGGTTCTCATGGGTGATAGCCCTATTAGTTGGAAGTCTAAGAAACAGCCCACAGTGTCACTATCCTCAACAGAAGTAGAGTATAGAGCTGTGAGACAAGTTGTGGGTGAAATAGTATGGCTGGAAAGATTACTTGATGAGCTATCAGTAAAGTGTTCCTTACATATACATGTCTTTTGTGATAGTCAAGCAACAGTGCACATTGCTAAGACTCCAGTTTTTTATGAGAGAACTAAGCATATAGAGATGGATTGTCATTTTGTCAGAAACAAGCTGCAGCAAGGATTGATCACACTCCAATACATTCCCACAGATTCACAATTGGCTGATGTCTTTACTAAAGCCTTAACTGGAGTCAAGCATACTAATTTATTGAGCAAGTTAGCTTTATGTAACTCACCTCCAACTTGAGGGGGGTGATAAGATTAGTTAGTTTAGTGTACTGTTCATTCACAGAATTAGTTAATTATTGTTCATTCATATAGTTAGTTAGGAGTCACAAGTTTACAATTTCATAGTCAGTTGAGTTTGTTAGAGGACTCTATCAGTATGTGTATATATACACATACATTGTATTGATTACAGTTAGTTTTTCACATTCTCAATAATATCTTTTCCCTTTTCTCTCTGATTGTTGGTGAGAGCTCAACCTCCATTAATGGAGGAAGGTTATCATTTTGCAGCTTGAGCTGCTGTTTTTGTCAATTGTTATAATAAATTATTGAGCGTAATCTCAACATGAAAACCAAGTGTGAGATAATACAGGCAAAATCTAATGTTACCATTGACTTGTTAATTAAAATAATGTCATGGGGAAAACTTAAATATAATAGGTGTCTCATTCCTGTGCCCTTATAGCATAAGCTAGTCATATCCCATAGAGCCATAATTTTTTTAACTTCTTTATCAAGACTATATAGTATGACATTAAATAACAAAAGTTCTTTTTAAAAAATATTTTGACATTGTCTTTCCTGCGGCAAATTGTTGAACATATTTAGGAGGAAATTACATGCAATGATATTAATAGTGGATGATTTTGAATTTTTGACCCCTTACTTTATGGGGTAATTTTCAAGATCAAAAGTCAAAAGTTCAAAATCACCTACTTTAAAAATTATTTTTATATTAAATCACTGCATGTTTGGCCCAAATAAGTCCAACTTTTAAATGAAACTCTTGCACGGATTACCCCTATTTTAGGATGGTCTTTAATATAATTTTTTGTTTTGTCTGGTGCTCATTTAAAAAAGAATTGTAGATCAAAGTATCTTTATCAATGACCTAATTTCGTTCGATATAAGTTTAGAGAACTTTTACCTCGTCCGACATAATTTTATAGGAATAAAGCTATTTGGCATAAATTGTGTAGTACCTAATTCGCTTGATTAAATTTTGAGCACTTTTATCCTAACTAGCATAACTTTTGTAGAAATTAATAGCATAACTTGTGTTATATTATAACACGGAAATATCAGTGTAGAATATTGATGTTGAAGGGAGGGTAGAAATAGAACGTTTGATGATGCAACACCATACAATTTGAAGTGCAAGTGGATCATA
>JAJONQ010062331.1:0-11644 GCA_036250385.1 Solanum microdontum
ACTTTCATTATTATGTGCTATTTAGTTTAGTTTTCTTCTCTCATTTTGATTGTTTCTCCTAAGTGCCATGCCTAGTTTTAGGTTGTTGGTTGTGCAGTCAACTTTCTTTGGATTAGTTTTAATTATCTTTAAGCTTGCTCTGTCATCTTTAATTCTTTGGGGAATAGAGTGAATATGTATTTGTCGTTACAAGTTGTTTGATCCAATTCTCGAAATGGATTGTTTTAGTGGTATGTCTAAGAGCCTTGGATAAGGTGTTGCTTCTGTTTAGTTTCAATTTGATAAAATTTTTGAAATTCTTAATGGTTTTCATATTGTGATGAATCTACTTCCAATGAGCTTCTTTAGCTTTGTTTTGTTCTTTTTTAATGTGATCTGCTTGTTTAGTTAAAATGCAAGTCTTCAAAGATATTTTGTTATTGCTCAAACTCTCTTGCTAATTATCGTGTTGTGGTGTTGTTCATATGGATCACCTTACTGCTCGATTAAAATTGGTTAGTGTGAAATTTCATTAGAATTCGAGATCATGTAATCTCATTTCTATCTATGTTTTGCAGAGTATGTGTGGAATTGTGTGTTCTATTGATAAGCTCTATTTACTCTTAATACAACATTGGATTTGGGTTTTTCTTTGTAGTTGCTTGAATTTGTTAGAAAGAACTCTTAGAATATCATTTTCTTTTACCTTCATATGCCTTTTTTTTACCATTACATTTGGCTTATTATATGATGTATTTTGAACCTCTCATGCTAAGTCTTAGGTAGCATGTTTTTTGTTTTACTTTATTTTTTATGTCAAGGGCAGTAGTTATCTTTATGGATTTATCTCAAGTGAAATGATGTCGCGAGTGCTGCATATAGTGTTAGTTAAATTTTAATTCATGTAGGAACAGTGCAGTTATTTACTTTTATAGACATTGTTTCTTGATAAATTTTATCTTTTCTTTAAACTCTTGATGTTGGCAGAAATTTGATTCATAATAAATGTTCATGTTTTTCCCTCCACTTAAGTTGATTGATAAATTATGTTACACCAATCTTCCCTTGATTCATTCTCTGATTTAATTTTCTTTTGATTCATGTGACGTCAACCCGAGTCCACTTGGGACTCATCCTTTGCATAATGTTGAGTTGAATTCCTTCGGTTCAGCCCCATCGATGTTCAGTGAATCGGAAGTTGCTTACAAGGATTGGAAACAAAAATTATAGGTCCCGGGAGCCGAAAATACACTGATATACAACTTGATACAACGATATACATCAGTTATATTGTGCATAAATGAGTGGTAGAAATAGGCCAAAAGTCCAAGTTTTGTATTTGTGTTGTAATTGGGCCAAAGGCCCATATACTTTTAATATTATTCTGCACTTTTAGGACAGGTGTAAGGTGGGCCAAAGGCTAAATGTTGAAATTAGGCTCAAGTACTGGCCCAGGCGGATAGAAAACCAGACTTGGGCCCATATCTCTCTCGCTTTATTACTTGTGTTTTTAAATTTGTTTAGTTATCATTATTTGCATACTTGTCTGTTTAATTAGTTTTAAGGTTGTCATAACTCAATTTCCCTAAGGATAGCCATTTCGAGTTAATTTTTTCTAAAATTAAGTAAGCACTTACTTTCTACTTGACTTCAAAATATATTTGCAAAAAGATAAATTACTTAAGTAGTATCTTAATACATTCCTTTCCTCCTTAAGATGACTTTAAACTTTCAAAATTGTTTATTCTCTCAATTTCAATGAAGTTGCTTATTTTAAAATCAATTAGCCAAATAGTTAATTACCGGATAACCGTGTGTTAGCGGGCATTTCGGGTGCTTTCAAACCCTTCCCGAAATGCTAATATGAACCCCGAGCCCCCTTTAATATTTTCATTAGATATTTGTTTTAGTCTTTTGAAAAAAAATATAGTTTTCTTGATTTTTCTTTAAAAATTAAGTGGTGACTCTTAAAACCAGTCATTGGTTCTCTTTTTAAATAAAACACACACAAACTCCAATTGAAACACATCAAAAATACCGTAAACTAACGGTATATCAAGTTTCGACAAATTTTGTATTATAACTTATGAAAAGTATCATATGTGTAGTTTTGAGCATATTATGACTAATAATGTGATAATGTGACTGCCATGGAAAAATTCATAGGCAAATACTTTTAAAATATGTTTTCTAATGGTAAAGGTCCATATACAAGAGATTTGACAAATCAACTCCGCACAAAATTGGATTGTAAGGTGAGTTATTAGAAGATTTATAGCGATATGGAGATTCCTAAATCTTTGGTTTTGGGACATATGAGAATGGGTATGAAGGAGATAATATGATTCTCAGCATCTTGTGCCATCACCGATAGCAAAACTCTTTCCATACTTGCTCTTCAAGAATGTCTCATCAACAACTATGACTTTTTTCATTTGTTGAAAACCTAGAATCCAGGTTGCATATGCTATAAAAAAGTACTTGAACCTCCCATTTTCATCAACCTCCAGTGTTGTCTTGCTTCCTAGATTTGCATTGACTTTATTCTCATAATTTATGACTCTAGCTTATCAAGGTTTGATATGGTTTTACTTGGTCATACATTGTTATGTTTTCAAACTTATGATGATATATGCTTGCATTTTTTATACATGTTCCCCATATTCAGTACATTCAAAGTACTGATGCATATTTGCGCCTATATTATTGTTAAAATATAGGGTCTGATGCTTCTCCACCCGATTGTGGCTAGATTGGATCTATCAGTGGTGTGTGCTAGTGGTGAGTCTTCATGGTTCAAGGGCTGGATCATTTACTATCGGTTTATTTCTTCATGTCATTTACATTTCAGATTTATTTGTGGTTAAGGGGTTTGTCCTAGCCACATCTATATGTAGTAAATGCATATATTAGACTTAGTTATTTTCCACAAAATCAATATTTGTATTAAGGTTCTCTTATGTTGAGATATTATGATTTCAACATCTTTAGCTTTATGATGATTTCATATTGTATATCTTTATCTTACATCATTTCTTGTGTCAAGTGGTTTGTTTTGAGAGTCTCGGGATCTATTTCAACATGTCCACCTCGGGGTACTTTGGGTCATGACAGTTCTTAAAGTCATCCAAGTATCTGGAATATGATTTCTGTTATCTACCCTACAAATCATTATGGTGTTCACATAAGGAACCTTGGGGAAATATTCAAACTAACTTTCACAATTCAAAGGTAGTATTCCCAATTTTATAAAGCAACAAAAGCGTATGATAAAGGTAAGTTCAATGACCATTTCAATCAAATAAGAGGTATGGTATCCAAGGCAACCGAATCTCTAGAACATATCAGATTCTCATCTTGTGCTACAATCGTACCGATGACAAGTCCAATTTTCATCTTAGATTAAGAACAAAAAACTTTATACTTATAAGAACCGGTGATTTAATCCTCTGTGTATAAGCTAAAACTCTATACACTAAATCATCTTCTATATAAGTAAACAGACATTATAAACAAACATATGATCTATTAAATATGAATAAATAATTATGCTATAATAAATACTATATCTAAACACATGGTTAATAGCATATATTCCGATACTAACGACCCTAAACCAATTGTTGAGCCCCGCTTGCTTGTTCATCTAGAAGATGACATGTTTAAACAACATATAACTATGTTCTACCTAGTCAAGGTATCTGGTGCACTATTACTTGCTGCCCGATTTTCCCATGGAGACAAGAGCAGTATTATTAAAGTTAAAGTAAAGGAACTAGATGTAATCAAAGGAGACATCAAGGAGATCTAAACTTTGGGGGATTCGACGATTTCCTTGGAAAGTAATGCAATGGTTTCTATGGACTCCTCTAACATTGCAGGAGTTAAGCCTAATCATGTATATTATACTGATGATTGAGAAGAACAATTTACCGAGTTGAAAGGTGGTGGTATAAAAGATAAGGAGTTTATAATCTTGAAGATGGAAAAATTGAATTTTTTTAGTCTAGATTATCACGAAATCCTATTTTCCCGCCAACTTGGGTCACACCATTATTCTTTCCAATTAAAAGTTGATTTGAACATTATTTACTTATTTTATTCTTTGCGATCTTAGTTAATGGATGGTGTTTGAATGCTTATTTGAACCTCAACTCTTATTTTGTGTTGTAATTTATGTCTTTCATAACAAACAATTTTATCTTGTGACATAAGTTATATATATTTTTATCATAATATCTCTCATTAGGCATAATAACTTGCAATTTCATCCAATTTTATAATAGTAAAAAGAAATATAATATGTAGTACGAACTTCTAGTAACTTTTATATTACTGATGACAAGTAACTAATTAAAAGAATGTAACTTTCATCGTTGGGGAGGATTTACCTTGAGGCAAGTAGTGTTTCGGGACATTACTTTGTTAAATTTTTGATAAAATGCCAACGAAAACATCTAAGGAATTACATCATTCAATACTTAAAACAAAATAATTCAAACATGAGAAAATATGTAAATCATATTATATTAAAAGTGGGAAGCTCCAAACTTTAAAGTTGAATTACTGATAACTCTCAACTACACTTCATCCAATACTAAGTGTAGGCGATCACAATCTAGTATAAACCCAAAGAAGAGTTGGGGTTGATACCTCAGGGAGTGATACAGTAGAGAATTCAATTAGGAAGTGAAAAACATGTTATAATCGATTGTAGGAATAGAAATTATCAAAATCATATAAGTAAATCAAAGGGGTTGACAACAAGTGTCAAATGGGGGGATAAGGTTTGCCAATTAACAACTATGAAAAATAAGGAGTACTCAAGTAGAAAGGGAGACTTGGGGATGTGATCGATTAATTGCCAATCTCCCTATATGGGTGATTACTACTTACCAAAAGTGACTGAAACTTAGTGGGTAGGCTAGACTTTAGATATAATAGCCATCTCTCGATCAACAACCATAAATCAAGTGAGTTCTCTCAAACCTCAACAAGCATCATACTAAGAACATCCCAAAACCTCAATTTATTTACTCTCTCGAGCTAGATAGGTAGGATGGAATTAAGATTCACTGTCTCGAGTTGAGCCCATTACAACTCAATCACTACAATCATCAATTGGTAACCTTAATTCTAAAAACTCTTTCTCAAGCAAGCATAGAATACTAGACTAGAACTGCATTTGCAACTACAATTCATAAGTTAAAACTCAATTACCAATCGAACCCACTCCAAAACAATAATTAAATCAGTAATTACTAACACCCATAAGTTAATAAGACAATTAATCACATAATCACTCCCCCAAAAATGGGGGTTTTAGCCACACATCATAAAAAGTAAGAAATCAATACCCATTACGTTCTCCATAAGTTGGGTATTAATCTCCGAATCATTACAATGCTTCAATTTAGCTTCCAATCCAACACCCAACTAAAAAGCTACTAGAAAACTCCTAAAAACTATGAAAAGCAATGTCTCAGATAAAAACTCAAAGTGTAACAATGGTAAGATATGGTTGGATATGACAGGATCCTCTTTTCTCTTTTTGTAATTCAATATATACGTTCCTAGATTCAAGCGATCCATTCGGTGGTTCGCCGAAAGTCCAAATTCATCGCCAAGTTGGATTTTCCCCAGGGATGGCAGTCTGGAACATTAGGCGAGCTGAAGTTCCACTCGGCGATTCGCTGAGTGGCTTTGGCGATTCTCAGCTTTTACTATATTCAGCCCTTTTCATCTTTTTCGGTCTTCTTTTGCCCGATAATGTCCTTACCTTGCTTTTTGCCTTTATATCTGCAAATTAGCATTGAAACATCAGTTTAGAGCACAAAACCGGCATCGAGGACACTACTACTATGAATAACACACTACAAAAAAAACAATTTTTAGCGGCAATAAATAGACACATTAATAAAGAGTGCTCAAGTCTTTACCGACATTAGTTAAGTGCCGTTAGACTCAATGTCTCTTAAGCCTTTAGGGAAATATACAAAGAGTGTTAATTACCGCTAAAAATAAATATTTAGCAGCAATTGCTAATTAATTGCCGCTAAAGATCATTTTTGATATAGTGACAACCCCCTAAATGAGTCAAAATCCCAGACTCATCAACACCCCCAACATAAACTTTTACTTGTCCTCAAGTAAAACTCAAGCTCAATCAACTCAACAGGGATGTCTACAAATAGTGCTACTCAAGACTCAACACGAATGCACGGAAGAAGTTCAAACTACACATGCAATGTTCAATTGTGCACTCTAAGTTTCAAGTTGTGACTAATCATCATCAAATAGAACTCAAGCTCACAATGCTTGCTTCAAATGGAAGTTCAAGCTCAACAAAAGCATTCAAATTCCCTCACACCAAGAATGATTCAATGTTCACGCAAAACTCATCAACAAATTTATAATTTCAGAATCAAACAAAAATCTCACACTCCCAAAGATAAACACATGCATGAATGTACCCATAGGCTTGCCCTTATTTTCCAATCAACATTATTTTCAGCTCACTCAAGATCACAAAGGACTTTCAATGCTTGTAACGAGGCTGAGTGTAAAGGTATTATCATTTTGGTTTAGTGACTTCTACCTTCATGAAGTATGGCCTGCATTTTACTTTTTCTCCTTCTCTTACACTCTCTATAATGTTCACAATCCATCCTATTGTTCATTTAAGCATGACTCATTGGATAGCCCATTTCTTTTGCACATTTCACAAGCTTTATTTCACACACTCTTCTCTTATTCAATTTGTTTCTATTTTCACATTTTTCTTTTCTTTCTCTCTTTTTTTGGATGGAGGAGTTCCATATTTTCCAACATGATCCTTTAAAGGCAGATTTTTCACACTTTTTAATTGTCCTTCTTTTTCACCACATTTCAAACGAACCAATACTTCATGAAGGTTATAAATTATGGGACAGAGAGGTGAAAGTTGTTCAAGTTTCTTCCAAAGAAAAGGATAGGATCAAATGGTGCCAAGCTAGGTTCACACTCTCACAAGGTGGTCACAAAGAGGTATAAGATCAATTTTCTGTTCACTCTTCACAAATTTTGCGTACGATCATCTAAATTGCTTGCTTCCATCAATTAATTGGACTAACGGGGAAAATTCTAGGAATTACAAATCACATATTTCAAGACAACCTCACCACACATGGTAGTCGACATAATCATCAAACAAGACAGTATAATTTCTAGCTAGCGTGCAACGATTATCACAAGAGATCAACTCAACAACTGACTAGTCGCAATGAGATGCTAGGAGTTCACATATGACTTATGTAACTCAATTTGCCTCATCAGAGCCGTACACTCATATCGGTCAATCGAAAGCACAATTCAAGTCATCGGTATTGATTACAATCAACACTCAAAATTACAAGAGAACAACCACATTCAAATACTCAAAATCAGACTTCACCCACAGTAGACCCAACAACAAAATCAACACAACCCAATATTTTGATCATGCAACACACAGAATCTCACAAATAAACGCAAACGCATGTGATTCAGGATATTAACGACACATATTAACAACCATCATTCAAACAATTACTACTACACACATAAATCAATAGGATAACAATCATGTATTTGCAATTACCAAAATTTAAAGTGCGGGGTTCGATAACCAACCTCAAAAGTAGACAGTTAAAAAGCTAGGCTAGCAAAGTACTAAAGTCTCCCCGGAGTGATTGATCCAACACAAAAATGCAATAAATGCAAAAATATAATCTAAAGTGCGGTTGTGAAAGTGTAGAAGTTGAAAAGTATGAAATGAGGGAGATTTTTGAATTGAAAAATTGTTCAGCCCTCCATGACTCTTCAGTTCGCGTGCTAATCAACGATAACCACTTATGTTGCCGACCCAATAGATGATGTGCCGAATGGCTCTTTATCCCGCCGAGTTTTACAGAACCTCTAGCCAACTAGATGGTTCAAACGGCGATTCAAGTCGGGCTCACCGACCTGTTCGGCGAGTCGCCAACTAGTTACTGGGTTCGCCTAACTACTTTTTTTCCTAAAATTTGAATTTTTTAGCATGCACATTCAATACCTATTATTTAAACAATAATAATAAAACCTTAGCACTTGGGTTGACTCCCAAGAAGCACCTTATTTAACGCCATGGCACGACGTGGATATGCTTTCAAGGTTCATTATTTGGGTTAGCTAAGGTATCACTTAGCAGACCCCTTTTTGGCCTTGGGTTCATATGAGATGAGATTTGACCCATTTGTGTTTCCAGTTGTTTAATGGACACCGAGTGAGAGGTAACCGTCTAGTTTAGTGTGGAGACGTCCTCTTTCATTTCTTTAAGCACTTTGTCTTATCCTTCAACTTTATTGAGAATGCATGCAAGCATAACTTCAATGTGAAAGTTCTTGGGTCAACCCTTTGCTCTTTTGGCTTTTGACGCTCATGAAGAGAAGCATATCTCTCTTTGTCACCATCACACTCCCTCTAGTTTGTACCACGGTCACACTACTCCCTATCACGATCCTTCCATCCTTCATTACGCTCTCTATTCCAACATTGGCTTCCACCTGGCCTTGGATAATTTTGGAAGAATCCTCCTCCCTGATTTGCTAGAAAGTGTACTTCTTCATTGTACAATGCTTCAAATTGTGCCTCATCAAGATTCACTCCGCCAACTCCAACAACATTCACTACTTTAAAATCACTACCCATTACATGTTTAGACAAAAAATCCATTTGGGTGATCATTTTAGCCATGTTTTCATCCTGCTCTTTGTCTTTTTCTATTTGTTCCTTTGTCATCCTGAAAGTCAGAGGAGACACCTGATCCTCCCGAGTATACCAAACTCGGTTTTTCTTTATCAACCTTTCAAGGAGATCTGACTCTAGCTCAAAAGGTTATTGCATAATACCTCCCCGAACAAGTTGATCAGCCATTCCTTTGTTCACCGAGTCTAGACTCCGGTAGAAGTGTTCTAACAACATGTTGTTTGGAAGTCTATAAGTCGGGCATTGAAGTAACACCTTTTGAAATCTCAGCCATGTTTCATGGATCGGATCACCACCTAGACGTTTAAAGCCTTGAATATTGTCTCTCAATGCGATCATCCTTGAAGGAGGAAAAAATCTTATGTAGAATGCCTCGATCAGTTCCTCCCAAGACTTGATCGAATCCCTCGTTAGATTAGTTAACCATTTGATCCCTTCCCAATCAAAGAGAAAGCAAACCATTGGAGCCTGACTCTTGGGAGATGTTTTTGAATGGGAATGGACCACATACGTAAACAAAGTTTCGAATATGATCATGGGGATCTTCATGAGCTAGCCCTCCGAATAGTCCTTCATTTGCAAGAGTCGAAACATCGTTCTAGTCACGTGGAAGACAACATTTCCCACGACCTGAGGTAAATGAATAGCACCTATACCACCCAATTGAATTGCTTCATTGACATTATTCAGACTGCCAATGTCATCTTGGTGTCCAAGTTGGCTACTGTTACTTCCGTTCACACTCATATCATCACCTGTTAACAAACAGCCAATAACATACACAAAACAACGTAAGTCGATTTAACTACAAACAAGATCAGATCATAACTTTACTTCACTGAGATAATTTGAAACACCACTCCCCCACAGCGATGCCATTTTTGAAAACGCTCAACTATTCTTCATCCCTACTAAGTGTAGGCGGTCACAATCTAGTATAAACCAACGAAGAGTTGGGGTAGATCCTACAGGGAGTGATACTGTAGAGAATTCAATTACAAAAGTGAAAGACATGTTCTAATCAATTATAGGAATAAAAATTATCGAAATCATATAAGTAAATCAAAAGGGTTGACAACAAGTGTCAAATGGGGGGATAAGGTTTGTCAATTAACAACTATGAAAAATAGGGGAGTAATCAAGTAGAAAGGGATATTGGGGGATGTGATCGATTAATTTCCAATTTCGCTATACGGGTGATTATTACTTACCAAAAGTCACTGAAACTTAGGTAGGCTAGGCTTTAGATATAATACCCATCTCTCGATCAACTATCACGAATCAAGTGAGTTCTCTCGAACCTCAAGAAGCATCATACTAAGAACAACCCAAAACCTCAATTTATCTACTCTCTTGAGCTAGATAGGTAGGATCGAATTAAGATTCACTCTCTCGAGCTAGATAGGTAGGATCGAATTAGAAATCACTCTATCGAGCTGAACCCATAGGAACCCAATCACTACAATCATCAATTGGTAACCTTAATTCTAAAAACTCTTTCTCAAGCAAGAATATAATACTAGACTAGAACTGCATTTGCAACTGCAATTCATACGTTAAAACTCAATTACCAATCGAACCCACTTTGAAACAACAATTAAATCAATAATTACTAACACCCATAAGTTAATTAAGACAATTAATCACATAATCACACCCCTAAGAACAGGGGTTATAGCCACACATCATAAAAAGTAAGAAATCAATACCAATTATGTTCTCCATAAGCTGGGTATTAATCTCTGAATCTTTACGATGCTTGAATTTTGCTTCCAATCCAAAACCCAACTCATAAGTTACTAGAAAACTCCTAAAAACTAAGAAAAGCATTGTCTTAGACGAAAAATCAAAGTCTAACAATGGTAAGATATGGTTGGATATGAGAGGATCCTCTTTTCTATTTTTGAAATTCAATTTATACGTTCCAGGATTTTGGCCTTCAGGGTCACTCGACGGAGTTAGTCGAGCATCACCGACCAAGTCGGCGATGTGCCAATTGCTCCTCTCCATTGCCGGTTTGCCTTGAGTCTTCATCCTTTAGACCGTGTAACTTTAGACGATCAAAGTCTTTGTCACTGATCCATTCTGTGGTTCGTCAAAACTCCAAATCCATCGCCAAGTTGGCTTCACCCAAGGGTTGGCAGTCTGGAACATTAGGCGAGCTGAAGTACCACTCGGCAATTTGCTGAGTGGCTTTGGTGATTCTTAGCTTTTACTATCTTCAGCCAATTTCATCTTTTTCGCTCCTTTGTTGCCTGGTAATGTCCTTACCTTGCTCTTTTTCCTTTATATATGCAAATTAGCATTAAAACATCAGTTTAGAGCACAAAATCAACATTGAGGACACTAATACTATGAATAACATGCCCTAAATGAGTCAAAATTGCAGACTCATCAACTACCATTTTTCCCCTTTACTTAAATCAAAATTTAATTAAATAGTAAATTTAAGTCAACAGTTATATATTATTTATGTAAATATAGAATTAAAAGTACAACACTTTAATTTTTTAGTTAGAGCATTGTAAATTTCCTCAATTGTTATTAATTAATGCAAATTTTATACACCTATAAAAAAATACCTTTTCTTTATTACTCCAAAAAGTCGGAAGAAATTGAAGAGTTGCAATGAACTCAATACATATTATAGGTTAAATTCATTTAGATAGTGAAAAGTCTATATGATCGTACTCCAATATGAGCACACAAAAACGTAAGAAATATTCCATAAATTCTATGGAATTATTTGATAATGTTATTGTCTATTCAAGTATTTTTAGTTAGCTTCTAGAAGACTATTTATCTTTTCATAAATTTTTGTATTTCTCTTTTTGTTTTAAATAAATTAGTTAAATATGCCCTTAAGGCTTTTGGATATCTAACCCATTCTCTCTCTCTCTCT